>JAGXOD010000059.1:305000-312500 GCA_020368025.1 Brachyhypopomus occidentalis
TCGTATCAGGGGTCGACCTGAATGCATGCCCAGTGACAGAGGATGAAAACACAAAACAGAAATAACAGGCAAAATAATATAAATGGGTAAAGAATGAAAGAACATAGAGACAGCTGGAAAAAGATGAAAGAAACTACCACACAACTGGGCTAATGGGTAAACTCAAACTGGGCAGACTGGAAACTGTGGTGATAATTCAGTCACCAGAACCTGAACCTGAAACCATTATTTCTTGAAAAAAAAAGTCTGAAATTTAATCAAGTTGAAATTCCGAGTAAAATTTCGAGTAAAAATTCAGGTCAGGAAAACATCCGGGTACTTGGGAAGACCAAACAAAACGTAAAGCTAATCGAACTCACATCTGGCCAATCACAAAACACCTCAGAGGTCATTGTGAGGCGTGTCGTTCTGCCCAGTTTCCTGTGCGGGTTTGGTCCCTGTGTGGCATCATCGTGGCCCTCAGCGTCGCCAGTGCTACTGTGGCATCTGCTGTCCAGAAACGCTGACAGGCATCTAAAGACTCTTTTGCGTCACTCTGCGTATCGCCGCTCACTTACATCATCCCGACGTGCCCTGAACTGCCGTTTGTTGCATTTGTGGAAATGAAGATATTTCATAACTTTCATTTGTAAATTATGTTGGGTGAAAGATACTAGCTGACAGCCAGCTAGCCCGCTCTAAATCACTAGTGCAGAATACTGTTTGACAATAACGTCAAATGTAGATTATAGGCTTAGGCTACAGTGGTAGACAGTTAACGACAGCACTGTAAATTAAAAGGATTTATTACAGATTATGTTTATCTGTGAATGCCCAGTGTGTAAATAGGTACACAGCATGAACAGTGGCCTTGCAGAATCCCCATAGCATGTAGGGCACTAGAATGTAGGGCACTAGAATATAGGGTACTAGAATGCTTTGTGGCAGAGAAACAAAGAGCTCTAGTTCAAAAGGCCTGAATCTTTGGGTGGAGTCTGAGTGCTATATAGGGAAAGGCTGCTCATTTATTCATATTTCCAACTGGGCCTGGCTTCATTTAGTCTGCTATAGGCTTTAAGAAATTACAGAGTCCAGACAGGTCTGGGTAGCACTGATGAGTGATGCTCACTCAAACCCAAACCCTCAAACAGCAGATGGCTCATTTACCGAAGCCCCCTCCCCTCCCTCTCCTCCCCTCCCCTCCCCTCTCCTCCCCTCCCCTCTCCTCTCCTCCCTCTCCCCCCTCTCATCCTCCCTCCTTCCGATCTCCTCCTCTCCTCTCCTCTCCTCTCCTCCCCCTCCCCCCTCTCCTCCTCCCTCCCCTCCCTTCCCCTCTCTCCTCCCCTCTTCTCTCCTCTCCTCCCCTCTCCTCACCCTAAACCACATCCCACCTTCTTAATAAACCCCTAACATGCACTATACAAAAATCACTCAACCTTATTTATTGCAAGTTGATGAAATTACTTTTTTTGTTTTTACTTTTTTAACTATTTTCTCCAGAATAACAACAGAAATTGATTTTCTGTCCTAAAATATTTATCATTATTAATTGTGTTTTTTAAATATCTGTTCTCTAAAGAGCAGTAATAAATTGCAGCTTGCAAACACCCCCCTGAGACAGATAGAATGATGTGTTTATTACAATGTCCGTTTTTCTCTGTGACGATGGTCTCTGGGGTATCTAGAGGAGAATATAGCAGGCTTTGAACCCCGGGGTGAAGACGGTCTCTGGGGTATCTAGAGGGGAGTATAGCAGATTTTGAAAAGGCACCGGCTCCAACAGACCAACGGGTACAGGATGTAGGTAAGTGATTCACTCCAGCTCACTGGTTCATCAGTACAGGTATTGCTGAATGTTGTGGTCTGGTAATGTTGTGGTAATGCTAATACTGCTAATGCTGTAATGCTAATACTGCTAATGCTGTAATGCTAATACTGCTAATGCTGTAATGCTAATACTGACAGAAGCTCCTCCTGGGAGTTCAGCATGAACCTGTGCTGTCTACCATGTGTGTGTGTGTGTGTGTGTGTGTGTGTCAGGCCACAGCACAGCAGAGGCACTTCCTACATCTGAGGGGTCATGGAAAAACCTGCTGGCTCTTAAGTGCCTGAACAGAGATACAGCAAACGGCTAAACAGAAGCAGCGCGTGTAAAGAACCAGAGGGTTGTTACGCTCACCTTAGAGTCCTGAGTTTCTACTGCTCATAAACAGGGGGCTCATTACACACGACACAAGGCTCATTACAGACACCTCACCAACACTGCTGCTGTGATTCTGAAGAGTCAGGCAGCCCTACAGCTCGACACCAACACTGCTGCTGTGATTCTGAAGAGTCAGGCAGCCCTACAGCTCGACACCAACACGCTGGTGTGATTCTGAAGAGTCAGGCAGCCCTACAGCTCGACACCAACACTGCTGCTGTGATTCTGAAGAGTCAGGCAGCCCTACAGCTCGACACCAACACGCTGGTATGAGGGATGCAGCTGGCATGTGTATTTGATATTTATATATATATATTTTAGATTTATACGAGAGCTAACAAACGTAACACAGGGTAACTAAGGTGCATAAGTTACAAAGGACGAATAAGTAGACAAACACGATGACGGGGATACTGGGGAAATGAAGAGTGAACAGAAATCATAAGCCAAGGACACGAACCGACAGTAAATACACGAACCAGGAAATCGGGGAAAAGAAACACATACCACAGCACAACAGCAAACAGCGACGAACTCGGGAAATACAAAGTGGCTCCAACAGGGATCAGACTTACAATAAACAGCAACAACACGGGAGCTACAGAGTAACGCGAACAGGGAACAACTTACAACGACCAACAACGGGACTGGAAAACACGGGGGTAAATATACATGGACTAAGCAAGCAAGGGAACAAGACACAGGTGGGAGCGATAATGACAGAGACAGGTACACAAGGTACAGGGGCGTGGCAGACAGAAGGGAAACCATGGAAACCAAAGAAGCAAGGCGGGACTATGGCAGACGACACCAGACAGGGGCGGAGCTATATGTGACAGTTATTGTGTATTATATGTGTGTATTTATGTTTGATGTTATATTAGACAGTGTGTTTTAAAGTCCTGATCTTGAAAAACAACAGATAAATAAACAAAGCTATGAATCAGATTGACGTAACATGTGAATTCAAATAGATTAAAAATGAATTCAAATAGCTTAAAGGAACTATTTTTATATGTGTTTTATAACTATTTTTCCACTGACATTTTAAAGCCAGTGTTTGATCTCTATGAACAAAGCTTTTTGATATTCTGTAGCTATTTCACACGGCTGTCAGACAGAAACACGAAGGTTAACTTTAAATCGGCGTCATTAGCAGCCGTGTGAAAGGCTGACTGGGCTGTATTTAGGTCAGCGGCATTAGGAACTGTCCTTCAACAAGTTCCAAGTTCACTTTGCGTTGACTTTATGCAGACGGCGTTCTTGTCCTTTCGCTGGACTTGGTGAGGGTTACGCTGTGACTTTAGCTTGATGAAGTCCTCAGCTATGACTTTGTTAAGGTGTCAAGAACAACTGTGCACTCAACCAGCAAACCAGGCAGAGACTTTTTCCATCAAACCTCCTCTACACTTGACCTGAAAGGAATATCAGAGGAGAAATAGAGGTAAAACAGAGAGAGCAGTGTGTGTGTGTGTGTGTGTGTGTGTGTGTGTGAATGTATGTGTGTGTGTGTGTGTGAATGTATGTGTGTGTGTATGTGTTCTTACCCCACAATACCCATCATACCCATCATAACTCCTCTGCTTTCATCATGTGTCACTGTTGCTGTGACGAGGGGCGGAGACCATGACTCACGTGGGGTGCGTCGCCACGGCGACGACAACACAATGAGGCAGACGGGAGTGACGTCCTGAGGGACTGGGCCTGACTCCGCCCCCTCACGTGACCTCATGTTTGTGATGATAGATGATCCCTGCATGATACACACTGATGCAATAAACACACACACTGATGCAACAAATCGTAAGTGTGAAAAGCACACACACATACATACACACACACACACCCACACACACACACACACACACACACACACACATATATATGCACAGATTCACACAGCAATTTACATGCATCCACTTACACACCAGTATGGTGTCCTCAAGCCTGTTAAGGAACCTCGAGTGAGTGTTTAGGGAGACAGGCAGGCGAGGGACGAGGTGAGTGGGAAGCAGTACTGGAGGTGAGAACATGTGTGTGTGTGTGTGTGTGTGTGTGAGTGTGTGTGTGAGTGTGTGTGTGTGTGTGTGTGTGTGTGTGTGTGTGTGTGTGTGTGTGTGTGTGTGAGTGAGTGGGTGTGAACATGTGTGTCTCTGTATGTGTGTGAGGTGATTGTATGTGTGTATGTGCATTTGTATGTGTGTGTATGTAAACGTGTGTGTCTCTGTGTGTGAGGTGAGTGTATGTGCATTTGTGTGTGTGGGGGTGAGAGTGTGAGTGTGTGTAAGTATGTGTGTGTGCACTTGTGTGTGTGAAGCCTGCGTGTTTCTTCTTTCTCTCCCCAGCGTTGTCCTGCCTTACACCACAGTGTTAACTCACCACAGCCCTGAGGAGACATGCAGATCAGAGCTGAGAAGGACACAGATGGACCCAACACATGGCATGGTGATGTCACACAACTCGCCCCACAGTGCACCGCCAGGCTGCACGCCCCCTCCTGGACACCTCCCTGAACTTCACCAACTGCTGTTGTCTAGTCCTACTTAACCCTCCACGCTCACCTGTCTGCACACAGAACAGTGATGAGACCTTAAAACAAGCATGTGGGGCAGTCCTGTGTGTGGGGCTGTCCTGTGTGTGTGGGGCAGTCCTGTGTGTGGGGCTGTTCTGTGTGTGTGGGGCTGTCCTGTGTGTGGGGCTGTCCTGTGTGTGTGGGGCTGTCCTGTGTGTGTGGGGCAGTCCTGTGTGTGGGGCTGTCCTGTGTGTGTGGGGCTGTCCTGTGTGTGTGGGGCTGTCCTGTGTGTTTGGGGCTGTCCTGTGTGTGGGGCTGTCCTGTGTATGTGGGGCTGTCCTGTATGTGGGGCTGTTCTGTGTGTGTGGTGCTGTCCTGTCCCGCCCCAGAGCTGTGTGGAGGGACTCGGTCACGCCTCCAGTAGCCCTGCCCCAGAGCTGTGTGGAGGGGCTCGGTCACGCCTCCAGTAGCCCTGCCCCAGAGCTGTGTGGAGGGGCTCGGTCACGCCTCCAGTAGCCCCGCCCCTGTGAGTTTATTATTCAGCAGCAGCCAAAGGAGGCAGTGCTCCTCACACAGGTAATGATGCGTACTGGTCGCCATGACTCCCACCTGCCTCCTGTGATAAGCAGGAAGGAGTGTTGCAGATCCCAGCTCAGAGAGGGAGAGAGAGAGAGGGAAAGAGCGAGAGGGAAAGAGAGGGCGAGAGAGAGGGAGAGAGAGAGAGAGGGAGAGGAATCTGTGGTGTGGGTTGAGGATAGATGGACCTGCTTGTTTCAGATGAGCCCGATATCCATCAGCACACCCTCACTCAGGTGGGAGAGCGGAAACAGAAAGAGCAAGCAGGAGAGAAAAAGAAGGAGGGATGAAAACAACAGGGTGTAAAGGGTGAGAGGGGCTCTGTGAATTAAAGAAATGTTGACGAGAACATCTGAGGTGGAGGTGGTGAGGAGCACGGAGGGGGTGGAGAGATTCACGAAGCATCTCCACCACATCAGCTTCAGGCTGTCAGCACTCCTCCATCCAGAGGGGGGTATGTGTTTCACTACTCACCCAAGAAAGAGGTGTGTGTGTGGGCTGCAGGCCTGCCAGGGCCCCCTGCTCTGCCGCTTCATCATCCTCACCAGCTCCAGCACAACTGCAGTAGGAAACCTCTTAAAACATGATAGGGGAGAATAAAAGAGCATAGTGCAGCAGACACAGGGCAGAGAGAGAGAGGGGGAGAGGGAGAGATAGAGGGAGAGATAGAGAGAGGGAGAGGGAGAGAGAGAGAGAGAGATAGAGAGAGAGGGAGAGGGAGAGGCATGGAGTGGAGAGAGAGGGGAAAGATGATGGGGATTACAGATGGCAGTCTATTATCGACCTCCTATACCCAATGAACACCATTTTATTAGTTAGAAGCCAGAAAGCAAATCCTTATGATATCATGGTGTTGTGTAAACATGCTTTACAAATTATAATATTTAATATTAGAATTGATAGTTGTAATGGCAGGAGCTTTAAATCACAAATCAGACATTTAAACTAAAAGAGATTCATAACATAACTGTATCCCTGCCCCTATACACCACACACACACACAAACACACACACCATCACACACACCATCACACACACACACACTACATTTACATACTCACACATAGCACCACCATCCACCCACACACCAGCACCACAGAATCCCCATACACACCAGCACCTCCCTACACCCACACAAACACACACATTACCCCCTCCCACACACACCAGCACCTCCCTACACCCACACAAACACACACACATTACCCTCCCACACACACCAGCACCTCCCTACACCCACACAAACACACACACATTACCCTCCCCACACACATGCACACATACAAACACATCACTACCACCAACCCATTATATAAATACACAATTAATAAATGAAAATGACCCAGACTACAATGCTAAATATTGTCTTCATCTTTTGTTTGTTTGTTGTTCTGGGATTTACTTTCTTAATAGATTAGAAAGATCTTAATAGTGCTTTAAATAAAATGTAGTGTCTCAAGATTTGGAATGTGTTGCTATGAAGAGGTTGGAGTTCTCCAATCTGTCTCTCTGACCGTCTGAGACCTGACTCACTCGGGCAGTCACAGGTGGTGTTATAACTACAGTCATGGCTGGTGTTATAACTACAGACACAGCTGGTGTTATAACTACAGTCACAGCTGGTGTTATAACTACAGTCATGGCTGGTGTTATAACTACAGTCACAGCTGGTGTTATAACTGCAGACACAGCTGGTGTTATAACTACAGTCATGGCTGGTGTTATAACTGCAGACACAGCTGGTGTTATAACTACAGTCATGGCTGGTGTTATAACTACAGTCACAGCTGGTGTTATAACTACAGTCACAGCTGGTGTTATAACTACAGACACAGCTGGTGTTATAACTACAGTCATGGCTGGTGTTATAACTGCAGACACAGCTGGTGTTATAACTACAGTCACAGCTGGTGTTATAACTACAGTCACAGCTGGTGTTATAACTACAGACACAGCTGGTGTTATAACTACAGACACAGCTGGTGTTATAACTACAGTCATGGCTGGTGTTATAACTACAGTCACAGCTGGTGTTATAACTACAGACACAGCTGGTGTTATAACTACAGACACAGCTGGTGTTATAACTACAGTCATGGCTGGTGTTATAACTGCAGACACAGCTGGTGTTATAACTACAGTCATGGCTGGTGTTATAACTGACACATTAATGTTTGACACTTCAGGTGCAGAAAAAAACTCAGTGAAGACTTTCATTTGTGTTATTACA
>JAGXOD010000059.1:322500-362500 GCA_020368025.1 Brachyhypopomus occidentalis
GGGTTGTTAGGGTTGTTAGGGTTGTTAGGGTTGTTAGGGTTAGGGTGGGCTTGTACCCAGGGTTAGGTTTTTAGGGTTGTTAGGGTTGTTAGGGTTGTTAGGGTTGTGGGCTTGTACCCAGGGTTGTTAGGGTTGTTAGGGTTGTTAGGGTTGTTAGGGTTGTGGGCTTGTACCCAGGGTTAGGGTTGTTGTACCCAGGGTTAGGGTTGTTAGGGTTGTTAGGGTTGTTAGGGTTGTTAGGGTTGTGGGCTTGTACCCAGGGTTAGGGGGTTAGGGTTAGGGGTTAGGGGTTGTTAGGGTTGTGGGCTTGTAGGGTTGTTAGGGTTAGGGTTGTTAGGGTAGGGTTAGGGTTGTTAGGGTTGTTAGGGTTGTGGGCTTGTACCCAGGGTTAGGGTTGTTAGGGTTGTGGGCTTGTTAGGGTTGTTAGGGTTGTGGGGGTTGTGGGGTTGTACCCAGGGTTAGGGTTGTTAGGGTTGTTAGGGTTGTTAGGGTTGTTAGGGTTGTGGGCTTGTACCCAGGGTTAGGGCTTGTACCCAGGGTTAGGGTTGTTAGGGTTGTTAGGGTTGTTAGGGTTGTGGGCTTGTACCCAGGGTTAGGGTTGTTAGGGTTGTTAGGGTTGTGGGCTTGTACCCAGGGTTAGGGTTGTTAGGGTTGTTAGGGTTGTTAGGGTTGTGGGCTTGTACCCAGGGTTAGGGTTGTTAGGGTTGTGGGCTTGTACCCAGGGTTAGGGTTGTTAGGGTTGTGGGCTTGTACCCAGGGTTAGGGTTGTTAGGGTTGTTAGGGTTGTTAGGGTTGTGGGCTTGTTAGGGTTAGGGTTACCCAGGGTTAGGGGTTAGGGTTGTTAGGGTTGTGGGAGGGTTAGGGTTAGGGTTGTTAGGGTTGTGGGCTTGTACCCAGGGTTAGGGTTGTTAGGGTTGTTAGGGTTGTTAGGGTTGTGGGCTTGTACCCAGGGTTAGGGTTGTTAGGGTTGTGGGCTTGTACCCAGGGTTAGGGTTAGGGTTGTTAGGGTTGTTAGGGTTGTGGGCTTGTACCCAGGGTTAGGGTTGTTAGGGTTGTTAGGGTTGTTAGGGTTGTTAGGGTTGTTAGGGTTGTGGGCTTGTACCCAGGGTTAGGGTTGTTAGGGTTGTTAGGGTTGTGGGCTTGTACCCAGGGTTAGGGTGGGGGTTGTGGGCTTGTTAGGGTTGTTAGGGTTGTTAGGGTTGTGGGCTTGTACCCAGGGTTAGGGTTGTTAGGGTTGTTAGGGTTGTTAGGGTTGTTAGGGTTGTGGGCTTGTACCCAGACGCCTACAGATAACAGGCCCTTCCACTCGCTTTGTCTTTAAGAGAGGAGCAGCCACAACCCTTATCATGCTCTTGTCTCCGAAACACACACACGCACACACACACACACACACGCACACGCACACGCACACACGCACAAAGAGTCCTGAAGATCAGCATAATGCAGTTTAGAAATGACACTGCTCCTCACGGCAGTCTGGATCCCTTAAACATCACCTCTATAATCAGAACAGAAACACACACACACACACTAACTAACGCATAATGTAGTGAATAAAAGGAAGAGAACAAACAACAAAGAATCAAAAAGAAAAAGACCAAAGAACATTTGATACTATTTTGTCTGCTGTTGTCTAACTTTAGTATTGTAGCTATTTGTGTGAAAAGTGTTAAGTGACTCAAACACTGATGTGTGTTTCGCGGATGTGTTCAGCTTATGCAGTGATAGCCTCAGGTGTGCCTGCTGTAAAGCACATAATCTTTGTTAATTTAAGGTAAGGGAGACTCACACAGGTAAGGGAGACTCACACAGGTAGGGGATACTCACACAGGTAGGGGATACTCACACAGGTAAGGGAGACTCACACAGGTAAAGGAGACTCACACAGGTAGGGGATACTCACACAGGTAGGGGATACTCACACAGGTAAGGGATACACACACAGGTAAGGGATACTCACACAGGTAGGGGATACTCACACAGGTAGGGGAGACTCACACAGGTAAGGGATACTCACACAGATAAGGGATACTCACACAGGTAGGGGATACTCACACAGGTAAGGGAGACTCACACAGGTAAGGGATACTCACACAGGTAGGGGATACTCACACAGGTAGGGGATACTCACACAGGTAAGGGAGACTCACACAGGTAAAGGAGACTCAAACAGGTAGGGGATACTCACACAGGTAAGGGATACTCACACAGGTAGGGGATACTCACACAGGTAAGGGAGACTCAAACAGGTAGGGGATACTCACACAGGTAAGGGATACTCACACAGGTAAGGGAGACTCACACAGGTAGGGTATACTCACACAGGTAAGGGAGACTCACACAGGTAAGGGAGACTCACACAGGTAGGTGGCTTTGTAAGGCGTGCGCGAATGTGGGAGAAGTGCTTCCAACTCTCTCCTGTCTAGTGTGGCAGCTTGGAGGTGGTGTTGGTGGAGGGGCGGCTCTTTGCCAAAGGTGGAGAATGACTGATCACGGTTGCCCACAGATACCTCACCCTCAAATACCTCAGAGTCCGGCACCGCATCCATCCCAGGCACGTGCAGGTTGCTGCGGTAATCGGCACCCTGGCGACTGTCACTAGGCACAAAGGAGGGCATCCAGCATCGGTCAGAGTGACCCAGGGCCTTACACTCCTCTGTGCAGTTAGAGAAGAGATCTGCTGCTGCACAGAACACAACACACACACACACACACACACACCAGTTAGAGAAGACATCTGCTCCTGCACAGAACACACACACACACACCAAGTACAAAAACAGTTAACACACAACACACATTGATACCTGTGTGTCTGTGTGTGTTTGAATGTCTTTTGTGCATAGTTTTATGTTCATAGATGTAAAATATAAGCACTTCAATATTTCACTTCAATATTTCACTACAGTAACTGGAGCTGAATGCTCATTTACATTTACATTTACGGCATTTAGCAGACGCTCTTATCCAGAGCGACTTACAAAAGTACTGTGTGTTCAGTCAGAATATGCATCTCTATCTAGTATAAACAGGTTTAAGTCCAAACTACTTGAGGTCAAGCACTGCCATAAACCGTTGCTAGTGCTGATGCCTAGAAAGAAGACAACAAAATCTGCTCATCTGACTCATCAGTTATATATATATATATATGAAAAATATAAATGTATAAATCCTGATGAAATGTAATATCGCTCATTCAGTTTGACTTTATTTACAGTGTGTGAAATGTCTTATATTCTGCTTTAATGTGAATATGCTGAATCACCATTATGAAAATGAAAGCATACACACTCACACAAACACAAGCATGTACACTCTCACACACACATGTACACTCTCACACACACTCACACAACCACAAGCATGTACACTCTCACACACACTCACACAAACACAAGCATGTACATTCTCACACACACTCACACAACCACAAGCATGTACACTCTCACACACACTCACACAACCACAAGCATGTACACTCTCACACACACTCACACAACCACAAGCATGTACACTCTCACACACACTCACACAACCACAAGCATGTACACTCTCACACACACTCACACAAACACAAGCATGTACACTCTCACACACACTCACACAAACACAAGCATGTACACTCTCACACACACTCACACAACCACAAGCATGTACACTCTCACACACACTCACACAAACACAAGCATGTACACTCTCACACACACAACCACAAGCATGTACACTCTCACACACACTCACACAACCACAAGCATGTACACTCTCACACACACTTACACAACCACAAGCATGTACACTCTCACACACACTCACACAACCACAAGCATGTACACTCTCACACACACAAACACAAGCATGTACACTCTCACACACACTCACACAACCACAAGCATGTACACTCTCACACACACAAACACAAGCATGTACACTCTCACACATCTTTTATTGTTAGCAGCATTTATTTGGAGACTCTGAATGCTTTAAAATCAGCATAAAGGAACAAACCAGAAACCTGAAAAGCCAAATGCTGAAGCGGATCCAGTTATCCCCACCCCAATGTTAGCTCCGCCCCAATGTTAGCCCCGCCTCACTGTTAGCTCCACCCCAATGTTAGCCCCACCTCACTGTTAGCCCCGCCCCAATGTTAGTCATGCCTCAACATTATCCTCACATTAGCCCCGCCTCACTGTTAGCCCCGCCCCAATGTTAGCCCCACCTCACTGTCAGGCCTGCATCAGTGCAAGCCCCGCCTCACTCTAATGTGCACTCACTCACTGGTGAACAAGGAATGTTTTAGACTGACTTTAAAAGCTCAGCAGGTTTTGTTCAAATATGTGTATGTGTGTGTGTGTGTGTGTGGTGTGTGGTGTGTGGTGTATGTGTGTGTGTGTGTGTGTTTGTGTGCGCAAGTGTGTGTTTGTGTGTCTGTGCGCCGTAGGTGTTCATTGGTAATCCTCAGAATAGACCTACACACAGACTGGACAACTCAGACTAGTCAGCACACACACGTTGGGTTTCTGCCTTAGAAGAGGATTAGCGACACTCGACACAACCTGCAAACAAGCTTAATAAGACAATATAAGCCCAGCAGAAGCTCTAGTGAGGTACAGTTAGGCTTTTAGCCATCAAACATACCCACCATTTCCATTAGCAGAGAACGTCTGAAATAACCTCATTAATCAAAATGAATTATTATGGTTTTAAAAATGCTATGTTTAAATATTTGGGAGAGACACTGAGAGAGACAGAAACAGCAGAGGAGAGAGCAGGCGAAAGGAGACTGTAGTTAATGAAGAACTCAAGTAACTTTCTTTTACTGAGACTAAGAGAAGGGAGAAGCGGACGAGAGAGACAAAAGCGAGACAGAGAGACAAAAGCAAGACAGAGAGAGAGAGAGAGACAAAAAATAAGTGACATATTCCTTGAGTTCAAACGTCTCCCTGATGAGGAGAAGCTGCCGTATGTTCTTGGTGAACATAAAGAGTTCAGCACACTGGCAGCGCTATACGTCCACTACACTACAGACTGGGGGACAGTGAGGGACCATATAACACAGCGCCGTACGTCCACTACACTACAGACTGGGGGACAGTGAGGGACCATATAACACAGAGCCGTACGTCCACTACACTACAGACTGGGGGACAGTGAGGGACCATATAACACAGCGCTGTACGTCCACTACACTACAGACTGGGGGACAGTGAGGGACCATATAACACAGCGCCGTACGTCCACTACACTACAGACTGGGGGACAGTGAGGGACCGTGTAACACAGCGCCGTACGTCCACTACACTACAGACTGGGGGACAGTGAGGGATCATATAACACAGCGCCGTACATCTACTACACTACAGACTGGGGGACAGTGAGGGACCATATAACACAGCGCCGTACGTCCACTACACTACAGACTGGGGGACAGTGAGGGACCATATAACACAGCGCTATACGTCCACTACACTACAGACTGGGGGACAGTGAGGGACCGTATAACACAGCGCCGTACGTCCTCTACTCCACAGTCTGGGGGACAGGGAGGGACCGTAACACGTCCTCTACTCCACAGTCTGGGGGACAGGGAGGGACCGTATAACACAGCGCCGTAGCCGTACGTCCACTACACTACAGACGGGGGACAGTGAGGGACCATATAACACAGCGCGGTACGTCCACTACACTACAGACTGGGGGACAGTGAGGGACCATATAACACAGCGCCGTACGTCCACTACACTACAGACTGGGGACAGTGAGGGACCATATAACACAGCGCCGTACGTCCACTACACTACAGACTGGGGACAGTGAGGGACCATATAACACAGCGCCCGCACGTCCACTACACTACAGACTGGGGACAGTGAGGGACCATATAACACAGCGCCGTCACGTCCACTACACTACAGACTGGGGACAGTGAGGGACCATATAACACAGCGCCCCGCCCACTACACTACAGACTGGGGACGTGAGGGACCACTACACTACAGACTGGGGGACAGTGAGGGACCGTATAACACAGCGCCGTACGTCCACTACACTACAGACTGGGGGTAAGTCTCGGTCGGTATAACACCGCGACGTAAGTCCACTACACTACAGACTGGGGGACAGTGAGGGACCATATAACACAGCGCCGTACGTCCACTACACTACAGACGGGGGACAGTGAGGGACCATATAACACAGCGCCGTACGTCCACTACACTACAGACTGGGGGACAGTGAGGGACCATATAACACAGCGCCGTACGTCCACTACACTACAGACTGGGGGACAGTGAGGGACCATATAACACAGCGCCGTACGTCCACTACACTACAGACTGGGGACAGTGAGGGACCATATAACACAGCGCCGTACGTCCACTACACTACAGACTGGGGACAGTGAGGGACAGTATAACACAGCGCCGTACGTCCACTACACTACAGGAGGGACCATATAACACAGCGCCGTACGTCCACTACACTACAGACTGGGGGACAGTGAGGGACCATATAACACAGCGACAGCACGTCCACTACACTACAGACTGGGGACAGTGAGGGACCATATAACACAGCGCCCGCACGTCCACTACACTACAGACTGGGGGACAGTGAGGGACCATATAACACAGCGCCCGCACGTCCACTACACTACAGACTGGGGGACAGTGAGGGACCATATAACACAGCGCCCGCACGTCCACTACACTACAGACTGGGGACAGTGGGGACAGTGAGGGACCATATAACACACCATATAACACGTACGTCCACTACACTACAGACTGGGGGACACTGAGGGACCATGTAACACAGCGCCGTACGTCCACTACACTACAGACTGGGGGACAGTGAGGGACCATATAACACATCAGAGATACAGAACTTTGTATTATGGTTATTGCTGTTACTATTGTTAGTATTATTATAATTATAGTTGTTACTTGTATAGTGTTGACTACTACTGCTACTATTGTGAAGAAATTTTATTATTGTAGTTGTTATTGTTATTGTTTTTATTATTGTTACTATCAGTTATAGAGGTAATGGTGGAAATAATTATGGTAATAGAGGTATTTTTGTAATTATAATATTGTTGTTATTATATTACTGGTAGGAGTTGTAGTAGTTGCTGTTTAGTCTTTGATAAACAATATTTATAATAAAGCACCACTGAATTTAATTATATTTAAACAGAGAGAGAAAATCACATGAGGTTTTTTTTGGTAATTTTAAAAATGTGTACAAACATTTTTTTAATGGAAAAGCCCAAAGTTCATAAATATCCCAAATATCGCAAAACAAGTTTATGCTAGTTTAGGGTTAGCTAGAATATCGCTAAAGCAGAAATGAAAAAAAAGTGTTTTTAACAATGACATATCAAGCCATATGTCACATGATTCTGCTCCACCCAATCAGACCAATGCAAACTGCAGCATGCACATCACTGAACCACAGGCGTCCACATATGAGGACATATGAGGACATATGAGGACATATGAGGAGCATATAACACATCAGCACATCACTGAACCACGGGCGTCCACATATGAGGACATATGAGGACATATGAGGAGCATATAACACATCAGCACATCACTAATCAACAGATCTAGAACTCTGTAACTTAAGTGAATGTTTTGCTCACAAAAGGCCTGAAATTTAGCATTCTTGTTCTTCAGGATTTGCTGACCACTGAGAGATGAAGTCATTCTTCACACATTTTTGGCGCAAACATCTTGAGCAGCGTTTCGTGCAAATATTCTGGGTTAGCCAGTAGGTGCAGCACAAGGAGATCAAGTGAAACAGCTGAATCACAAGGTGTCTGTTTTGACATGTACTGTATGTGATCCAGTGACATGTCAAAATAATACTAAATAATGGAAAGCAACCAGTTCACTCCAGAAAGATGACAGACACCTGTCCAGGCTGTAACGTTTGGGAGCTAAAAGGCGGACACAGGTGCTGAGGAGAGCAGGGTTTATTAGCTGAGGTGCTGACACGACCAACACCAGTAGCCTCCTCTAGCCAAGCCGTACCGACCCGGAGAGTACGAGGACGGAGACGCGTAACAACAACACAGGAAACGAAAAGACAAGGAATACAACAATTACAAGAACTAGGGACATGGGAGAGACAAGCTGCATATAGGCAAAGGGACCACTTACAAACCAGATACAACTGCATGCTAGGGAATACTGAACACACACCAGGAAGTACTGGACACACACCAGGAAGTACTGAACACACACCAGGAAGTACTGAACACACAACAGGAAGTACACATGGATCACTCACACGATGACTTACCCAGAGAGACAAACAGGGAGTTTAAGTACCAAACACATCAAACCTAAACCAGAAACACCTGAGAGCAAAGCAGGGGGGAGGGGCAGACATGACAAGGTGAGGGACAATGGGAGACATGGACAGGACTGACAGACGGAGTGGATCCATTCTGCCAGACTGAAGACAGGGAACTTCAACTGTCCACCCTGCAGGACGGAGGAGCTCAGCGTGGCCCTGGTACCTGGGCCACCTGGTCATGGCAAACGTTCATTCACATACCTGTAGCAGATAGAAATCTGTTGTTTTTGTGTTCTGCTGTATTTTGGTAACTGTACATGCATTTTGGGAAACATTCGAATGGAAACCCAGCAAGAGAGAAAGAGTTAGAGAATATGCTTAAAGGACAGAATATAACAGAGGGAGAGAGGGAGGGAGAGAGAGAATGACAGAGTAGGGCAGGTGAGAGACACAAATATGACAGACTAGAGAAAAATGGGTTTGATATTTAAAGAGAATAAGATCAGACACTGAAAGGTCAACACATTGTTCCTTTCCTACTAATCACAGTGAGACATTTAAATATCTCTTTATGTTTTATGAAATTAAACGTTAGATGTGTTTAAAATATTAGATCAATATTTATGTTTATATCTGGCATCACTGCCTTGTCTCCAAAACGGCGCATTTATAACACTGAATGGCTCACAATGGAGTCTACAGCAATGCTCTATTTCAAAGAGGAACAATATGCCTCAATATAAGCGCCATATAAAGAATGTGTGTGTGCGTGTGTGTGTGTGAGTGTGTGTGAGTGTGTGTGTGAGTGTGTTGCATGTGTAGACATAGGCGCACTCAGCGAAAGAAATGACCCGTTATAACGTCTCGTTCGTTCGCGTGCTTTGCTGGTCTCTAGACAGAAGCGCAGAGCGCGGGTGAGGTAATAACCTTCATTTGCTAATTGGTATGCACAGGTCTAGAAGTAAGTGACTGATCGGTGAGCTGTATCTGGGAGCGGCGTGAACTGCAATCCAAATGACCTATTTGGATACTTCGCAGCGGATTGGCGGCACAAAAGAAACGTCAGAGAGGATAGAAAATCACTACGTGCGGTTTATAGCCTATATGTCAACTGCCAGATTTGTACTGCAAAGAAACATCGATTATACGTAAAGCAAATGTAAATCACGAATGAAGGAGACCCTCCACCGTCCGCGAGACGCTTCGAGGCGGTGCTGCCGCTGAGCTCGATCTGATGGCCTTAATGAAGAGCTCGTGCGTATCTCGGGGATTTAAACCATGAAATGCGCTTTAGCATTTAACAAAATGAAATTTCTGATCTAAGCCTCTGGGAGAAAATCAGGTGGTAGTGTAAAACAAATCCGTACGGATACGCAAACAACTTCGCAAACTCATTAAAATGAATGATGCAGACACCTCTAAACATTCTCTGAAACAAACGCGCGTGCCAAAACGCGCTTTCAATTATCTTAATTAAACAAGCTACTCCGCGGTAAAACAATTAATTCTAAGGAAGGAAACACGCGCATAATTGCTGAGAAAAAATTGTGTATTCTGTAACGCCACGAAGGTATTCGAGAAAGGAGAAACAAATGATCGCTTATAGCAAAACATCCACATGGATTCGCCGCTACATAACGACCTTTTAAAAAAAGACTTTAGCTCTTCGGTTTAGCTATAATATGATAAAACAGGTTAAACTAGAACCGTGAAGTCAGTGCGAGAGGGTCACCCTCAGCATATGGCTCTCCAGGATAACGACAGAGGGCATATGCTCAGGCAAACGCAAACTGGTGTAAATCAGATCCATCTACTTGGTTGTATTTATTTATACATAGCTAAGACACAGCTGAAACGTAATTAGGTGTTTCAGACTGACAGGCTACAAAGTTTTAATGTCATGCAGTAACAACGACGTTTCTCTCTACACTGCATCGCAGTGGCACCAAAGCCCAAACTCCGACACAAGCATGACAAGAGCGACAAAAGTCTTCAGACTGAACCGCGTTTATAGGGCGAGGACGTGAACTGCGCGGACCTGTGGAATGCGGGCGGAGAGGCGGGGGCAGTGGGGCGCGAGGAGGCGGGGGCGAGCAAGCGGGCGGGCGGAGAGGCGGGCAGTCAATGAATCGCTTGTTTGTTTGCTGCGCAACCTATTTGGTCGAGTTCCCACACAGCCAGTGACGGGGCCATCGGACCTCATCTAGATTCCATCATGTCTCTGGAGTAGCTGGTAAATGGGGGAGGGTCGCACCAGGGCAGAACCGCATTACAACTAAGTATTTACAAACAACAGGATTACACCCTGGACTGGGTCTATTGTTCCAGAAGTGCTTCCCATGTATCTGACGGAAAGGCAAACTGTATCCGCGAGAAATACTTTGACTGTTGAAAAGCCATGACAAGATTTGATTCTGTATTTTCCGATTTGTTCCTGTGTGTGTGCGGCGCGCGAGTCTGTGTATAAGTGCGTGTGTAGAAGATATTTAGATATTTAAATACGCTGTATATGTTTCCACCGTATGTGTGTTCATAGTCTGAAGGGCAGCGATACACTGTTCCTTCAACCTCTTTTGAAATTCAACGCCGTAACTTTAAGCCACATCTTTGTGGAATAAACGATATGATAGCTACAGCATAACGAAACGCCAAAAGACCAGAGAGAGAAAAGGCTTTTGAGAACTGACCAGAGGAGTGTCCGCGATGCGTGGCGTCATGATCACTGTCCCCCTGCTCGCTGTCTCCGTGCCCGCTGTCTTTTGAGCTCACGATGTCCGCCTCCTGGAAGGCCGAGCTGGAAGAATAAACGCAGAGTGTGAGCGGGGCGCAGAAGGCAGGAAGGACTGACCGCTTTCCCGTTCAACTCTCACATAAACCGTCTCATCGCTGCTCGGTCCGGCCTCGATGACGGTTTTCATGGGTTCAAACGAAAGCAAAAGAAAGAAAAACAAAAAAAGGAAACGTTAAACTATGCGTACCTGTTCACGCGCCTCGGTCTGTCCACCAGGTAGCTAAGCTCCGTACGCTGGTGCTTCGTCTGGGGAGAGACGGATAATAATAATAATAATAATACTTTCCCAAACACTTACGTACGTGATTACCCTAAATACACACACACACACACACACACACACACACACATATATATATATATATATATATATATATATATATATATATATATATGTGTGTACATATATATATATATATATATATATATATATGTATAAATAACCTGGTGTGTGTGTGTATATATATATATATATATATATGGGGGGTGTGTTAGTATCGCAGAACTCCACCATAGACGAACCTTTGTTACTGTGAGTCTCCACAGCGCTGTGACTGGCATAGTTAATGCACGCGCGCTCTCAGGTTTCTGGAAACAACTTCAGACAAACTGCTCCATGCCCGCCCGTTATTCCGTTATTAGGCGGGCATCACCCTTCAGAACCGCGGCCTTTACGCACTGATGCCGGGCACAACTGAGTTACTACGTCTGAAAACCCTTCCTTGCCTTCGAGCCAGTTCGCTTTTATATGTATCCGTAGTCGCTTCTTTACCCAAGCAACGCGTAGCCAACCTGTTTGTGCCCGTGATGTAAACCCTTAAAAACCCAATTTAGTTCATATGTACATCACACAACATTCACATTTCATTATTCCGTCAATAAATCAACATGTGCAAAACGAAAAATCAAATGAGAGTTGTATCATGTGTTCTATTTTTACCTCAGTAAAGCAGAACACATCAGTCCCAAACACCACACGGGAGGATGTAGAAATACTGCTGTCACTTTACAAATCAGGGCCTAATTAGCATTTAATCCACTCCCGCGCGCTACATAACATTCAGACGTCTTCGATGATTACGGTGTCATTTCCGTAGATGACTCGGTGCATTAGGGTGATACCCACCTCACCCGAGAGTAGGCTCCCGTTGGATATAATATCAGGCTGCGGCTGGTCGGTGTAGCCGGTGACTATGGCTCCGCACGGGTTCAGCTCGTTGTCCGCGCTCCGGGACGGACTGCAGGCCTTCAGAAACATGAGGTCGGTTTTCGCCGATTCCGGTGTGAGGCAGACCTGGTAGCAGTAGTTCTGGTTCGGATGGAGCGAGCCGAAGCTGCCAGACTCCTCCACGGGCACCTGCGCGGCGTTGGCGACGCTCACGTTAGCTGTGTTGCTGCTCTGGACCAACATGATATCCGACTTGCTGAGCTTCTTCTTCTTGCGCGCGGCCCGCGCCTGTCGGCCGCAGCAGCCCCCACCGCTGCACGCGCCGCATCCCAGAAAGCAGCAGTCACTCGCGAGGCAGCTCGTGTAGATATTGAGTTTTTTGTCCTTTTGGCAGCGCACGGCCAGCACAATCATAGCGAGCAGGAAGATGAAAGATACGGAGCCCAGGGCGATAATGAGAATGAGCGTGAGGTCTAGAGACGCGTCTTTGGTCTTGGCCGTTCCCCGCTCTCCGCTGTGACCCTCCACGAGGCTGTCCACGAGCGTGACCTGAACCACAGCGCTGCACGACAGGGGGGGCTGTCCGTGATCTCGCACCTCGATGAGCAGCTCATACAACTGCTGCGGGTCCCGTTTGGCGGACACGCGACGTGCTGTGCGCAGCTCACCTGTGCGCCAGTCCATGCGGAACATGCCGTTTTCATTTCCCCTCTGTATGCTGTAGGAGAGACGCGCGTTCTCTCCGTCATCTGCGTCCATGGCGACGATACGGGTCACCAGATAACCAGGTTCAGCCGAGCGCGGAAGAGGCTCTCTTGCGGTGCCGTTTTTACCGAGGGGAGAAATCACTGACGGTGGATTGTCGTTTTGATCCACGATGATGACGTTCACTGTGGCATTAGACCACAACTCAGGGCTTCCCGAGTCTCGCGCTTGAACCATAAAGCTAAAGTCTTTCAGCTGCTCATAATCAAAAGATCTGAGCGCGTAGAGGTAGCCGTTTTCTGAGTTTATTGAAACGTAGGTGACCACGGACATACCCTGGATCTCACACTCCACTATGGAGTAAGTTATATACGCGTTCTGTCCTACGTCAGGGTCTAGTGCGCTCACGGCGTAGATATAAGCACCAGGAACATTGTTTTCGGTCACGTACACGTCGTAAACGGGCTGTGTGAACGTCGGCGCGTTGTCATTCTCGTCGGACACGTGAACCTTAATTGATTTACTAGTAGCGAGAGATGGAATGCCTTTATCCCTGGCTACCACAGTCACAGTATATGCCTCGGCGCTCTCCCGGTTCAGAGGGCCATCCGTCACTATTGTATAGTAGTTTCTGAAAGAGGTTTTGAGTTTGAAAGGAACATCACCAAGTATTTCCACGTGAGTCTGTCCGTTCTCTTCTGAGTCTTTATCCGTCACGCTGAGCAGCGCGATGACAGTGCCCGGGGCTGCATTCTCACTCACGGATTCGGTGACGGTGCTGAAGGTGATTTCAGGTGCGTTGTCATTCACGTCAGTCACTTTCACTAAGACTTTACAATGCGCGGGCACAGCGTTTGGCCCCAGGTCTTTTGCTTGCACGTAGATTTGGTACAGGCTGCTCTCTTCGAAGTCGACCTCGCCTCTGACCTCGATGCGCCCCGTTCTGGCGTCAATTTCGAAGAGCTCCTTCACTCTGTTTGAGATGTGGTTGCTGAATGAATAGATGATCTCACCGTTCGGACCCTCGTCTAAGTCAGTCGCATTTAACTGGATCACCAGTGTGCCCACGGGCGCGTTCTCAGACAGACTCACCGTGTACACCGGCTGATCAAACACGGGAACATTATCATTCGAGTCGAGCACCCTGACCACGAGCAGCGCTGTCCCGGTCCGCGGGGGCTGGCCACCGTCTACCGCTGTAAGCACATAACGGTGAACAGCCTGCTGTTCGCGGTCCAGAGGCTTCTCCAGTACGAGCTCCGCGAATTTGTTACCATCGGTCTGTGTCTGAACGTCCAAGAAAAAGTAGTTGTTCGTTGTTATTTCGTATGTGCGCAGCGCGTTACTACCGACATCCGGATCGAACGCAGTCTCGAGAGGAAAGCGGGTTCCAGGTGTCGCGCTCTCGGATATTTCCACGGTGATGTCGGTCTCTGGAAAACTAGGTGGGTTGTCATTGATATCCACAATCTCTATCTCAACCCGGAACAGTTCGAGCGGGTTCTCCAGGAACACCTCGAGGTGCAACAGACAGCTGCCACTCTGTTTACAAATGCGCTCACGGTCGATTTTCTCGTTAACGAAAAGCACCCCATTTTCCAGGTTCACCTCCAGATATGGAGTCCGTGAGCTCGGCACAGTCTGAAACCGACGGGATGAAAGTTTCGTGAGATCCAGTCCCAAATCCTCCGCGATATTTCCCACGAACGTCCCGTGCTCAGCTTCCTCCGGTACAGAGTAACGTATCTGAGAAACTACCCCATCCGCGAGACACAGCAAAAGCAAAAACACAACCATCTCCACTCCGGAAAGGGCACTTGGAAAAATTATTCCCGCAGAGCGCGCGGCAAAATCATCCCCGTCTCCCACCACGCTAAGGCGAGCGCGCGTAAGGCTTCAGATGAATGGCTTTTCCGTCAGCCAGGCGGTCAGACCAAAAACATGCCGCTCGTGTATCGCTCAACGCAGCCCAAATCCTGCCTGCGTCTCGCACAGAGCTGCTCCAAAGAAACTATCAAAGGAGACTGGGCTTCAGCGTCGAGGCGAATATCTGACTCACGCGCACATTCTTATTACGGAAAATACTTCATTAGCCTTAAGGGTCTTATTTCGTTAAGGGAATTAAAAAACATAATCCACAGAGCGAGATCCATCCGCGTGTTTCGACGTTTCTTCTGTTTGTAGCGGTCGCTGCTTCTTCGTTTATTCGGCTCTTCTCTTTTCTAACGTCCCAGTACTTCACGCGCTCCGACGGCGTTCGCGGGGCTATACTGACGGCTCGGTGCTCAGCTATTTGGTTTTCCCGAAGCACCTTCCCCATGTCAGCCAATCAGATCACTAGACTTGAACTGAGCTAAATATTCATTCGGCGTGCTCAATGTCAGTCATGCCCGCCCCGTGGATAAAAAAGGCCCGCCCTGGCCAGAGCCGCAGCATTTCTGATCATTGGATTGAATGGCTGATAAAAGAGAGAAAGAGTGAAAGACCAAGGAACACACAGAGAAAGAGAGAGAGAGAGAAAGAGAGAGGAGAAAAAGACAGACAGAGAGAGAGAAAGAGAAAGAGTGAAAGAAAGAGGATTTTGTGATTTGGGATTGGCAATGTTTTCTTAATGATCGACGCTGAACTCTCACCAATACGTTAACACATTAAAATATCGGTCAATAACTTCTATTGATTACTTTCTTATTTTCCGACACATGGCACAACTTAAGAGTTCAGCAGGAATTACATATAACACCTGTGAGCATTGTAACTTGTTGAAATACACGTTGCTTAAATAAAACGGATTGTTAATTTCATTTTTTAAAAGACGTTTGTTTTATGTTCGAGGCCAACCCGGGAAGGCTGAAGGTCATCACTTTTGTTCCAACACGGCTGATTTCTGCTAATGTGCTTTTCGGAGCGGTTGGATATTGTCACCAGATTCGTCTCATTCCTCCTCGTCGCGCTGAGGTCCTTGTAAGGCTGTGTATTTGATCTCACCTGTACAAAGACCCTGGCAGGACAAGTCTGCAGGAATAGTCACGGAGGTCTCGTGAACATGTTTTGCTCATCGCCTGTATTGTTTACGTTCCCCCGCATGTAAGTGTGTGCGTTTACGGTGGTTCTCTCGATCTGTCGTGTTTTTCCCCTCGACCCTCCCAAGCGCGAGATACACGCGCCTCCTAGCTGTCAAAAAGGACCTCAGTGAAGTCTTCGTTTGTCACTGCTTACGGTGAACGGAAGATTATTTTCTTGCCCTGTGACTACACGGAAAGCGGTTACGCTGCTATGCCTACTCGGTTAAATATCACGGGAGTCTGTCCAGGTATCATGTCCTGTGATTACCGAGAAAATGTCACGTCACCTGTAACATTTCGGTGCTGTGCACGCTATGGAGGACTAACCTATAATGGAGGCGAATTCACTACTTCAACGAATTCATTCTTGTTACCGACCTCAGATCTATACCCCTTTAACGGATTAGTTGCGTGCAACGCAGAACAACACCGTATGAATAACTGAATAATTACGGAGGCAGAGTAGCAGGTCGAGTCTACTGTTTACAGCATTTAAGTCAAAACGCGGTGAATTCATCTGTATTCAACAGATTATATTTCTTCAGGAGGTTCTCGATATATAGTGCACCTACAAGTAGAAATACAGTGATCCTCATAGGGTTAAACTCACTGGGGGAGCGCAATGGTGCGCGCGATAGTGCGAGGAGCGCGCTCTCACGAACAGTCGCAGCTCCCTCTAGCGCGCGACCACGGTACGACCGTTTTTGTTTCCTGTGCCAAACGGCGGGATTGGCGGTCGCGTCGAGTCTCCCCTAAAGAAACTCAGATTTGGAGGAGCGGCCGAAACGTCTCTGTGCCAAAGCGAATCTTAATATACCAGTGGACTGTAAACATGAATCTCCTCCAAAAAGAGGTTTTCTAAATCAAGTTCCGCCGAGCCACTGGTGCCCAACGTTATGCTTTCATTCATACCAGTTGCCAAATGCACAGAGTAGCTTCAAGTTTCCATGAATATTTCAAGATTTATACTGATACTGATTTGAGGATTATTGAGTATGTGAATCATCTCATCTTCTGCTCTCTCTACTGCTGTATATATACAGCAGATACATAAATATATAAGAAATACTTTGTGAAATCACTATGTGGGACGTCTTGGATTCTTCAGCGTTTTGCTCTTTTTGATGTTAGATAGGTCAGACCTCCGAGACAAGTGGGGGTTATAACATGGGGGTTATAACATGGGGGCTATCACGTGGGGGTTATCACATGGGGGTTATCACGTGGGGGTTAACATGTGGGGGTTAACATGTGGGGGTTAACACGTGGGGGTTAACACGTGGGGAGTTATCATGTGGGGGTCTCATACCTGTCATGTGTCACACCTCTCACGTCTGTCACACTGTCTGATGCATCAGTGGCTTCAGTTCCCCAGACCACAGAGGAGCACTGTCACTTCCTGTCGCAGGCGTTGAAAGTAGCTAGAGAGGGTAGGGAATAGAGAGAGTAGGGAGTAGGAAGTAGGGGGAATAGGGAGAGTAGGGAGAGTAGGGAGAATAGGGAGAGTAGAGAGTAGGGAGTAGGGAGAATAGGGGGAATAGGGAGAGTAGGGAGAGTAGAGAGTAGAGAGTAGAGAGTAGGGAGTAGGGAGTAGGGAGTAGGGAGAATAGGGAGAGTAGGAAGTAGGGACTAGGGGGAATAGGGGGAATAGAGAGTAGGGAGTAGGGAGAATAGGGGGAATAGGGAGAGTAGGGAGAGTAGAGAGTAGAGAGTAGGGAGTAGGGAGTAGGGAGAATAGGGAGAGTAGGAAGTAGGGAGTAGGGGGAATAGGGAGAGTAGAGAGTAGGGAGTAGGGAGAATAGGGGGAATAGGGAGAGTAGGGAGAATAGGGGGAATAGGGAGAATAGGGAGAGTAGAGAGTAGAGAGTAAGGAGAGTAGGGAGTAGGGAGAGTCACACATATATAACTTCTTCACTTCTAGAAATGTTGACCAGCTCTGCAAATCTCTCCCTAATGCTGACAGTGATTTAGACTGAGCACGAAACATTGTGGTGAACAGAGACAGTCTTAACACCTGCTAACATTTACATTTACAACCCCCACTTAGCGCCTTGGCCCAAAATCCAGCGATTTGAGAGGACGTTGGTGTGAGACTGTGTTAAGCTCTTAACTGGGGTTATTAACATCTTGATTCAGTTTGTATCAGTGGACTGTGATTGCATATTAAAATGTAATTTTTCTTTTTTTAAAACCTAGTGGTCAAGTGAGATGTGCTGGTAATTCCCTTAAACCAGGTTTTAATTTATCATAAACAAGCTAATATCTACCCTTCAACAGGCTAATATCTACCCTTCAACAGGCTAATATTTATCATAAACAAGCTAATATCTACCCTTCAACAGGCTAATATTTATCATAAACAAGCTAATATCTACCCTTCAACAGGCTAATATCTACCCTTCAACAGGCTAATATCTACCCTTCAACAGGCTAATATTTATCATGAAACAGGCTAATATTTATCATGAAACAGGCTAATATTTATTCTAAAACAGGCTAATATTTATCCTAATGATGACACTGCTTCTTACAGTTACCTGGCAGAATGGAGATTTAATGCATTAATAAAATCCAAAGCCATGTTTTGGTAGAATTGTCCATATAAACCTGAATATTATGAAATGCGTGTGCAGCACTGAGCACCCTGGGCTGGAGGGTTTGCTGAGGATTATGTGCAAGTCTGGGAGGATTGTGGCAGATCTGCCCTTCACAAATTCAATTTGCTTATGAGCAAAAAAGACACAAAGCCTGAATATTATATTACATGGAATTACAGGACAACGGCTCTACTGACACACAAGTAATAAGTCAGTCACTGTGGTTTCCTTCCAAATTTATTGGTCATCTTAAATTATATATATTTCTGTGTGCTGTAGTGATGAACGCATGACAGTAGCAGCTGAGACGAGCTTCATGTCAGCGCTGCACTCACATGCTCCTCTGAGAAGCTACGCTCTGAGAAGCTACGCTGGGTCCTAAGCAAGGTTCAACCAATCACGCTGGGTCCTAAGCGAGGTTCAGCCAATCACGCTGGGTCCTAAGCGAGGTTTCAGCCAATCACGCTGGTTCCTAAGCGAGGTTTCAGCCAATCACGCTGGGTTCTAAGCAAGGTTCAACCAATCACGCTGGGTCCTAAGCGAGGTTTCAGCCAATCACGCTGGTTCCTAAGCGAGGTTTCAGCCAATCACGCTGGGTCCTAAGTGAGGTTTCAGCCAATCATGCTGAGGCAGAGATCTACACAAAACAGTCGCCATGCTTCCCCCCTGACAGGTGGCAAAAATAATGAAAACTGGGTTTTCTGAGATAACAAAAGATGTCTGTTCTCACATTTTCATATTTGACGGCCACGTGTGGCTTCTGTCTTGCGTTTGTGTGTTTGTGCATCTGTCTGCAGTTTGGGAGAGACTGTCTATCTTCACCTGTCTATCTTCACCTCTTCACTATGTTCTTTGTTCATGGTCCTGGAAACACCCTCATAAAGTGTGTGTGTGTGTCTGTCTGAGAGAGTGAGGAAGGAATGCAGGTTTTATTTTACTTTACTTTGTGTTTATTTGATCTTATTCCCTGTGTGTGACGGTCTGTCTGATACTGTGTACTGTGAGCTCCTGTAACCAAAGCAGAATTCCTCATATGCGTAGCCCACCTGGCCAATAAAGATGGATTCTGGATGGACTCTTTGTGGAGAACCTTTGACAAAAATATTATACCTATTATACCTATTTCACCTTGTAGGGCCATTTTTGTAAATAACATTGTAAATATGAAAACAGTCCAAATAGTTGTGGATGTTTGACTTGTTTTAGTGTATGCATAGTGTTATTGTGCAACAGTAATACATAATAAATAAATGAAACTCTCCCTCTAAGACAGGAAGGCAGGGTGCCTGTCACACGGGTCCGTGTGTGAGTGCACTGCAGTGACAGGAGCCCACAGGACCCTGAGTGCCACAGCAACACACCCCTCCAAAACACTTATGAAACATTTAGCTGACCCTACGAGACATGTGTGTGCCTGAGTGTATGCGCATGTGTGTGAGTGCCTGTGTGTGCGCGTGTGTATGTGTGCACCTGTGTGTGTGTGTATGTGCCTGAGTGTATGCACATGTGTGTGTATGTGTGTGTGTGGTTGTGTACCTGTATGTGTGCGCATGTATCTGTGTGTGTGTGTGTGTGTATGTGTGTGTGTGTGTGTGTGTGTGTGTGTGTGTGTGTGTGTGTGTGTGTGTGTGTGTGTGTGTGTGTGTGTGTGTGTGTGTGTGTGTGTGTGTGTGTGTGTGTGTGTGTGTGTGTGTGTGTGTGTGTGCCTGTGTGTGTGTATGGTAGGGTTTGTCTGATGGCTCCTGCTTTGGTTCCAGTTAAAGGTGTGAAGATTATTTCACACACATTGAAGTTAAAAAACAGCCAATATTGTCATTACGAAAGCAACACACACACACACCCATGAAACACAAACACACACACACACAAACAGGTGAAATAGAAACACATGAAATGGCAGTAGTCTAAAGACATTTATGACAAACAGATTAGATAAGTCATTATTTAACATTCAGTGACTTAACTGAAATGCTTGTAATTTTGTAGTGTTCCAAGTAGGGAACAGCCATCATTAGTATGAGTATTAGATGGTATACAGTCAGACTGAACGATCTGGCTAATTTACAAACTAAACAGAGGTTCTGAACTCTGAGCATGAAGATCTGTTCAGAGGTCAGTTGTTATTCTGATCCTTTTACTCGAACAGCCAAACAAGTTGTGCTATTTCCTGCGTTTCATGCGTTTCTTGCATCTCAGTGAAGTATATGCTGTAGTGCTATAGTGCTATATGCTACGCTGGGTCTGTGCTGTACCACAGCTCCACTGGTCCTGTGCTGTACCACAGCTCCGCTGGGTCTGTGCTGTACCACAGCTCCGCTGGGTCTGTGCTGTACCACAGCTCCACTGGTCCTGTGCTGTACCACAGCTCCGCTGGGTCTGTGCTGTACCACAGCTCCGCTGGGTCTGTGCTGTACCACAGCTCCGCTGGGTCTGTGCTGTACCACAGCTCCACTGGGTTTGTCCTTTGTGTTTTCAGGTGTTACCCACTACTGTTACCCTTGCAATGCAAATCAATCCTGCTTCTAGAATGAAGAGGAACAGGCATGTGTTTACACACACACACACACACACCCTACTAAATGAGCAAGTTGCAGTGAGGATCAAAAGGGATAAGTGGAATTACATGAATAAATAAAAATGTTATGTGTACATGTAGGTCACATGTCTCTTATACACACACACACACTCCATTCACAGCCACTCACAACTACACATTCACACCTACACACACACACACACACAAACACAACAGTACTTGATTATAGATCGCAAGAGCAGTGAACCTGTAATGCAGTTTTGCATTCCATATTCACACACACACACACAAGCCACACTCACACACACACACACTCACCAAGTGATTCCATGTTAATCAGTGATTTACTCTGTGGGCGTGTGGCTGTGTTTGTGCATGTGTGGTGGGGGGGGGGCATTTATTTTTCAGGATTTTTGAGATTTAGATGCCGTCATCTGTTACACATTGATGTATTTGCTAGTGTTGTGTAATCAGTTGATCATTGTTTTGCAGGACAGGATGGGACATGAGAGGGGAAGAGAGAGCAGCACATCACAGACGGGCTGAGAAGTTGGGAGAGAGTTAGAAGGAAAAGACAGAAACAAACTGTAGAAGGTGAGTATGTGCTGGTCTGTGGGGAGAATCTCCTGCCCTATGGTGGTACAGCAGAGGAAGGAGTGACGGTCACAGATTAGCCCCGACATTAGAACTGTCCCCGGTATCAGCGCGCGCACGCGCACACACACACACACACATACTGATACCACTACACACTGTTTGCAGTAACTGAAAGTCAATTGATACAATATGTTTTAAGCCTGCTTGTCTGGTAGACTATTCCAGAGTTTAGGAATAGCAGTACAATAAGCAGCCATAGCCGTTAGCTTCAAGCTAACAGCAGACCGAGACTGAAGCATTGGTATAAAGCGTAATTGCACTTTATCTTTAGGAACACTATAGTATTGCACTTATACTGCATGTAGTCTTGTAGGTATTTCAGTCTTGCTAGGTATTGCACTGTGTCTAATCTTATTTTGTTGTCTTCTTTCTAGGCATCAGCACTAGCAACGGTTTATGGCAGTGCTTGACCTCAAGTAGTTTGGACTTAAACCTGTTTATACTAGATAGAGATGCATATTCTGACTGAACACATAGTACTTTTGTAAGTCGCTCTGGATAAGAGCGTCTACTAAATGCCGTAAATGTAAATGTCCAAGACGCCCATCTAAGACCAGACCAGTCCATAATAATCATACAGACCAGTCTGCAATAATCATACAGACCAGTCCTCAATAATCATACAGACCAGTCCGCAATAATCATACAGACCAGTCCTTAATAATCATACAGACCAGTCAATAATAAACATACAGACCAGTCCATAATAATCATACAGACCAGTCCATAATAATCATACAGACCAGTCCGCAATAATCATACAGACCAGTCCATAATAATCATACAGACCAGTCCGCAATAATCATACAGACCAGTCCATAATAATCATACAGACCAGTCCGCAATAATCATGCAGAGATGGTGAAGCCAGGAGATTCACAGGACAGTTATATCTGATAATCCCACATGACAACAGCTAATCCCCTAATTACACTAATTGAGCTTGTGTTGTCATGGACTTAAAGTATTAAAGACATTTTACATATATTGTTTTTTTTTTTTTATTGAGATTTATCTTCTTGAGCAGTTTTCATTCAGAAGAGTCTCACACTGTATTTCCTTGTAGTAGCAGATGCCCAGACATCAGACAGAAGATTCCTCGTCCTCCATACAGACTGTCTGTGTATCTTTACATGCTAACAGTAAGCTGTATACACACACGCATCATGTGAAGGTGCGTTCAAACACCAAAACATACTGCAAGGACACCATGAATTAGGGTTTCAGTGGGGAGATGGGACCCAATTGGACCGTAACTGACAGAACTCCCAAGAGAAGATAATCGCCAAAATGGTTTGGGCGGGAAACAGAGAACAAAGGACACCAGGAGAAGGAGCAGCTCTCTCACACACGGAGGGGAAAACAGACAAACCTCCCAACAAAAAGAGCAGCCAAGAGGAAACAGAGGAACAAACTGTTCTTTAGATTTCAAAGGAAAATGACTCAAGAATCAGAGAAAAAGTCCAGCAGCCTCCACTAGATACTGAGGTGTACGTCAGAACTCTGGTCAAACAGTTCAGCAACCCGCGTCTTGGAAGGAGCTGCTTATAAAGCCAAGCAGGTGTAGCTCATTTGGCCTGATTAGCCTGTTGGCCCTCTGGTGGCCAGCGGGGGTATTGCGCTGCGGCCAACCCTTACAACAACGCTAAACTGGACAGAGCTAACAAACAAAGAACAAAAACCAGTAAGAAAAGCATAGCAGAGGATGTCACCGTGGCAACTGCGGCACCAAAAAGAGGGCAAACGTGAGAATGACGTCCGATTGTGTTTATGTCACACAATGTCCCCCATATAATTTGTATTCCTGACAGATGTCTGTTACATTCTGAAATCACATGAGGATTACAGAACCAAAGACACTCCAAATCTTACTCCTGAAAGGAATGTAGACATGCACTAATGCATATTGAAAAGATATTAATTAGAACATAAAGCACTGTAACAGCCTTGGAAGCACGCCTGCCATTTACAATATTCCTGAAGGTGACAGCAAGCGATTCACTGACGTATTGCTTAGTTTCCTCTTACTTTATCTCAAAAAGGCAGTGACTGTATGTCAAAAAAATAAAGACAGAAGTGATCATGAAAATCATTGTGAAAATCACAGTCACTAGTTATCAAAGTCTTACCACAGAATGGCAAAATAACATAACAGTGATAAGGAAGCAAAACGTGTCAGTAAACTGGTTTCACTGTGGTCCTGGAGGACAGGGCACAAACAGAGCAGGTCGTTTGGGCTTCCAACGCTACGGTCAGTGTCTCAGCTTCTACCACCTCATAAATGGACTCAACTCTATCGAGATGTCTTGACACATATAAGATGTGTTGTTTATAGTTCAGGAAGCAAACTAACCCAAACCATCTCAGGTTCCAGACAGAACTGCAGTACTTCAGGAGGAATCACCTAATGTTTTTAGCCTTGCTGTTCTGATGTAGCCAGGAAGGTTTTTCTTCTGGAGTCTGTTCCACTGGCGGAGAGCTGAGAGTGCTGGCATTTAAAGGTCTCCTCCCTCGACGCTGCTAATCACGCCATTCGAGCATCAGGAAGAACAGAAAATAACTTAATCCTACAGCAGCTGACTGTGGTAACTACACAGGGGCGGCGGTCTACACAGGGCTCCTGCAGGCACCTCAGCATGGTTCCTGCGTCAGCAGCCTCCACACTGTACGGCCCAGGGTGTATCTGCCATACGCTGCTATTCTGGGACACATTTGGTAAAAATGTCCAGATTTTTTTTATGGATGATGTGGGTGTAACTCACATTTGGGTGTAGTTCACGTTCAATACACAGTACAAACAATGTACTTAGTAATGTATGTTATAGTAACATACTTCGTTTGTTATAGATGGATAAGGCTGAGGTTGTTATATAGGGTTATAGTTTAAGGGCTAGGTGCTAGGGTTAGGGTTTAGGGGCTAGGCGCTAGGGTTAGGGTTTAGGGGCTAGGTGCTAAGGTTAGGGTTTAGGGGCTAGGTGCTAAGGTTAGGGTTTAGGGGCTAGGTGCTAAGGTTAGGGTTTAGGGGCTAGGTGCAAGGTTAGGGTTTAGGGGCTAGGAGATAGGGTTTAGGTTTAGCGGTTCCAGGCTGTCAGTCTGGCTGTGTGTCCATTCCATTTCTCCTCCAGGATGTCGTGTTTCTTTTGTGTTGCTTTTGTTTTCTTCTTTTTTCTAAAGAATATAGACGAGGAAGGTCTGGATGACAAAGTGTTGGTGACAGGAATGGATGGAGACAGAAGGGGGTAGAAGTGCAGAAGGTTTAGCAGCTGTTAAAGACAAACACAGCAGTGTGTGTGTGCTCCTCTCTGCAGCTCGGAGGACTTCAGGGTTGGACTTTGTTTGTGTCGTTTGTCATCTGAGGCGGCCGGTAAGCGAGTCTGCGTTTGCTGTGTTTTGAGGGCAACAGTAGGGTGCAGATTGCTCTGGTTAATTAAGTTAACTCCTCCCCTCTCTCTCTTTTCCCTCGTCCTCCCTCTCTCCCTCCCTCTCTCTCTTTTCCCTCATCCTCCCTCTCTCCCTCCCTCTCTCTCTTTTCCCTCGTCCTCCCTCTCTCCCTCCCTCCCTCTCTTTTCCCTCCCTCTCTCCCTCCCTCTCCCTCTCTGTTTTCTCTGTCTCTCTATTTTGTTGTGTACCTCTCATCGCTCATCCTACAGCAGCTTCAGTCTCCGTCACGCTCTGGCCAAACCTGCGTCACACCGTATGTGTTCCTGCACACACACACACACACACACACACACACACACACACATGCACACACACACACACACACACACACACACACACACACACACACACACACACGCATGCACACACACAACACACACGAATGTACACACGAATAAGACGCGCACACACACGTACACATGCATGCACACACCCACGAATGTACGTGCACATACACATACACACACACACAGGTTCACACAGACAAGCACACCCACACACACACACACCCACACACACACACACACAGGTTCACACAGACAAGCACACCCACACACACATACGTGCACACATGTGCCCTAATTATGAAATGTACTGTCACCTAACTCTGAATTTATTTTAATTACCCCTTCACTTAATTAATTACATTGATAATTAATTCAAATATAGTTTTAGGATTAATTATTGTTGTATTCATTATAATTATCCCTGTTAATTAAGTGGATAAATCCTCATTTCTCAGTGCAGATACAGTGCAGGGAAAATTATGAACTTTTGTTTACCACAAAGGGCTTGTGTGTGTGTGTGTGTGTGTGTGTGTGTGTGTGTGTGTGTGTGTGTGTGTGTGCGTGTAAGTATGTATGCGTGTATGTTGTGTGCATGTGTGTTTGTCTGTATGTGTGTGAGTATGTATGTGAAGAGAAGGAACTTAACACCAACACTACACCTAACCCTAACATTAACCACAAAGAGAAGGAACTTACCAACATTACACCTAACCCTAACACTACACCTAAGCCTAACACTACACCTCACCTTAACCCTAAGGCTAACAGTAACACTACACCCAACCCTAACGCTACACTTAACCCAACCCTAACCTTAACAGTAACCTTAACCAATCCCGATAACCTTAATCTTAACCCTAACTATAACCCTAATCCTAACACTACACCTCACCTTAACCCTAAGGCTAACAGTAACACTACACCCAACCCTAACGCTACACTTAACCCAACCCTAACCTTAACAGTAACCCTAACCAATCCCGATAACCTTAATCTTAACCCTAACTATAACCCTAATCCTAACACTACACCTCACCTTAACCCTAAGGCTAACAGTAACACTACACCCAACCCTAACGCTACACTTAACCCAACCCTAACCTTAACAGTAACCTTAACCAATCCCGATAACCTTAATCTTAACCCTAACTATAACCTAATCCTAACACTACACCTCACCTTAACCCTAAGGCTAACAGTAACACTACACCCAACCCTAACGCTACACTTAACCGAACCCTAACCTTAACAGTAACCCTAACCAATCCCGATAACCTTAATCTTAACCCTAACTATAACCCTAATCCTAACACGAACAGCTACTCTAATCGTAATCCAAGAAATTGTGAAGATCAGAGCTAAGACAACAATCTTGGGAGCAATGTGACAATGTACAGTTTGGTTTTATAGAGAATGTCAGACAGACTATGTCTGATAGAGGATGTCTGATAGAGGATGTCTGATGTCTTTGTGCATGTTCACAATCTGGGACATAAACACCTCTCACTCTATCTCTATCTCTATCACGCACACACATGCTCTTTTTTCTCTTTCTTTTTCTTTCACACACTCTCTCCCACATTCTGTTTTTCTCTCACACTCCGTTTCTCACTATGACTCCTTGTCTTTGAATCTGAGACAGACGTGAATTCTCCCATAACCACCGTGACTTTAATGACACGTATGACGATCACTGTCCATGAAGAGACACACAACGGTAATGAGCTGTGAGTTTAATGAGGACGTGACAGTCACCCTGTGTGTGTGTGTGTGTGTGTTCAACAGTCTCATCAGTGTGTCAGTCTCAAGGGCTACAGCAGTAATGCTTTTTTTAACCTCACGCCATAATAAGGAACACGCGCTTAATTAATTTAATAAGGTCAGAAATTATTACCTCCATACCAGGGATTTCATCATTCAGGGCAGTTCCTTTAATATATTTTATTTTTTAATTGTAAAATTATTTTTAAAGTTTTTCCCTGAAGAGGCTCTCCAGACACGGGGGGGGGGTGCAAATGAAGGTGGGACCCAGGTGGTACACACACACACACACACAATCACACACACATCTTTAAGCACACATAGGGAAGGTAGCCTGAAGTGAGACTCTTGTCTTCTTGTGGCATAATTTTTAAAGTGTGTGTGTATTTGTAAGTGTGTGTGTGTGTGTGTGTGTGTGTGTGAAATGCTCTCTCCCTGGTGCTTAGCTCATAGATGAGCAGGTGTCTGTTGCACACGCTCATGTGTGGTGGTGCGTCCACATCCACCTACATCCACACATCCACCTACATCCACACATCCACCTACATACACACATCCACCTACATCCACCTACATACACACATCCACCTACATCCACCTACATACACACATCCACCTACATCACATCCACCTACATACACACGTCCACCTACATCCACACATCCACCTACATACACACATCCACCTACATCCACCTACATACACACATCCACCTACATCCACCTACATACACACATCCACCTACATCCACCTACATACACACATCCACCTACATCCACACATCCACCTACATACACACAGCCACCTACATACACACGTCCACCTACATCCACACGTCCACCTACATACACACGTCCACCTACATACACACATCCACCTACATCCACACATCCACCTACATCCACACATCCACCTACATACACACATCCACCTACATCCACACGTCCACCTACATACACACATCCACCTACATCCACACGTCCACCTACATCCACACGTCCACCTACATACACACATCCACCTACATACACACATCCACCTACATCCACACGTCCACCTACATACACACGTCCACCTACATCCACACGTCCACCTACATACACACATCCACCTACATCCACACGTCCACCTACATACACACGTCCACCTACATACACACATCTCCACATGAGCTTTGTGGTGTGTGTGTGTGTGTGTGTGTGTGTGTGTGGTGTGTGTGTGTGTGTGTGTGTGTGTGTGTGTGTGTGTGTGTGTGTGTGTGTGTGTGTGTGTGTGTGTGTGTGTGTGTGTGTGTGTGTGTGTGTGTGTGTGTGTGTGTGTGTGTGTGTGTGTGTGTGTGTGTGTGTGTGTGTGTGTGTGTGTGTGTGTGTGTGTGTGTAGATGAAAGGCAAATACACAGATTTGTATGTGAGGACGAATGTGGCCGATCCACATTACAGGTGTGAGTGTGTGTAGATGTGTGTGTGTGTGTGTGTGTGTGTGTGTGTGTGTGTGTGTGTGTGTGTGTGTGTGTGTGTGTGTGTGTGTGTGTGTGTGTGTGTGTGTGTGTGTGTGTGTGTGTGTGTGTGTGTGTGTGTGTGTGTGTGTGTGTGTGTGTGTGTGTGTGTGTGTGTGTGTGTGTGTGTGTGTGTGTGTGTGTGTGTGTGTGTGTGTGTGTGTGTGTGTGTGTGTGTGTGTGTGTGTGATTCCACATTACAGGCTTTACTCGTTGTGCAGGATATTGGGGTGACAACATGTGTAGAGACCGTGGAACACACACACACACACACACACACACGGCGTCTGGGTTTAATACTGGAGTGGGCTGGATGGGAACTGGAGCTGATGTGAGTGGAAACGTTCAGAACATCAGGAACAAATGATCAGATAAGGATTAAAATCACTCTGCATATCAGCACACGTCTAGTTTAATCTGAGACTTCAACTGGAAAGACGTCTAGTGGCATTTTAATCTGACACATTCTAATAAAAATATTATCAACAGCAATAATAATAATAATTTATAATAATAATAATTAAAATGAAGTCAAAACGTGGACGACGTGTCTGACAGGAGAGTAGCCACTCAGTGCCCAGTGGGCGTGTCTGACAGGAGAGGAGCCACTCAGTGCCCAGTGGGCGTGTCTGAGAGGAGAGTAGCCACTCAGTGCCCAGTGGGCGTGTCTGACAGGAGAGTAGCCACTCAGTGTCCAGTGGGCGTGTCTGACAGGAGAGTAGCCACTCAGTGCCCAGTGGGCGTGTCTGACAGGAGAGTAGCCACTCAGTGGGCGTATTAAACTACACTGAGCTTTTGCCCCCAGACCTTCAACACAGTAAATACCACCTTTCGTAAAGAGCAGTGACAGCACCAAACAATCAGGCAACCCTCACCATGTTGGAACAGCAGTACATAAAGTTCATCTCTCCTTTTCCAAATATGGTCCCTTCTGTCCTACAGACATTGAACACCACATAGATACAGTAACTGAGCTGATGGTGGTATAAACACGTGATCAGGTGTGTTCAGTTATGTTCAGGTGTGTTCACATATGTGAGAATGCAGAGTTTTTAGTCTGTGTAGTGTTCTGAGGATACATGGTCCTTTGGCAAAGAGGAAGCCAATATGTGTAAACTGTACCTGGACCATTTCTTTTCCTTTATAGGGTTAGGGTTAGCTGGATGTGCTGACTGGTCATGGGGATGTGATGGTTATGGAGGCTGTTGGATGGAGTCTTCAGAGCTCAGGCAATAAAGATGTAAAACATCTGTCTGTCCTTTTCTCTCCTCTCCATCTGTCCCCTCCCTCTCTCCACCTCTTTCTTTCCCACTCCCTCTCTCTGTCCCTCCCTCACTCTCTCTCCCTCTCTCCCCCAGCCCACCAGGATGTGGTAGTGCCATGTATTTGAATGTCAAAGAGCCATGTAAATGTAGTGCCCACGAGCGCCTGCACTGACCTGCAGGACTTTCCCAAGGACAGAAGCAGAAATCCCACCTGCACCGTCTGCACTAGTAGCTCCTGGGATGCGTCTTTGGGAAATTAAGCAAATGTTATTAAGTTGAGCAAAGTTCAGCCCAACTGAGGTAGCGTAGGGTGAGCAGGCGCTGTTGCCATACCTACCCACACTTGTGTTGTTAGATGTGAGACGGGTGACGTTTCATATTTGATTTCTTCTTCCTTGCTGTCCTGTTTTAGTGATTTAGTGCAAAAACATTTGGCGCGTCTGACAGACGTCCACAGTGAGCCCGGGGCTCCAGTAACATCTAATCTTTAGCCTCTCAGCCTCACATGTTTCCGTAGGCGAGCTGGTCCTGTCGGCGCCGTGCGCTGCTGGTACTGGGGGAGGAACAACATGGCCGCTGACAGCTTCCTCCGCACACACCGTCTGCCTCGCTAACTCTGACTGGCATGTGTGGACGCACCATATGTAAGAGAACCCTGTGCTTTCACATACAATTAGCTCTCTCCATCTCCCTCTCTCTCTCACTTTCATCACACACACATATCACACACGCACACACACTCACAGATCCCAGATGCATACACAAACACACTCACACATGCTCATATTTACACGCCCCTTCCCCCCCAAACCCCAGAACAGTCAGCCAAGCTAATGTCCTAGAATTCAGCTCTAGTAATGCACTGCTCTATGTGGGGGCCAGAGACACTGCTCTGTGTGGGGGACAGAGAGACTGCTCTATGTGGGGGCCAGAGAGACTGCTCTATGTGGGGGCCAGAGACACTGCTCTGTGTGGGGGACAGAGAGACTGCTCTATGTGGGGGCCAGAGAGACTGCTCTATGTGGGGGCCAGAGACACTGCTCTGTGTGGGGGACAGAGAGACTGCTCTATGTGGGGGCCAGAGACACTGCTCTGTGTGGGGGACAGAGAGACTGCTCTATGTGGGGGCCAGAGAGACTGCTCTGTGTGGGGGACAGAGAGACTGCTCTATGTGGGGGCCAGAGACACTGCTCTGTGTGGGGGACAGAGAGACTGCTCTGTGTGGGGGACAGAGAGACTGCTCTGTGTGGGGGCCAGAGAGACTGCTCTATGTGGGGGCCAGAGAGACTGCTCTGTGTGGGGGCCAGAGAGACTGCTCTATGTGGGGGCCAGAGACACTGCTCTGTGTGGGGGACAGAGAGACTGCTCTATGTGGGGGCCAGAGACACTGCTCTGTGTGGGGGCCAGAGAGACTGCTCTGTTTGGAGCAGAGACACTGCTCTGTGTGGGGGCCAGAGAGACTGCTCTGTTTGGAGCAGAGAGACTGCTCTGTTTGGAGATCAGAGAGACTGCTCTGTTTGGAGCAGAGAGACTGCTCTGTTTGGAGGCCTGTGTGGGGGACAGAGAGACTGCTCTGTGTGGGGGACAGAGAGACTGCTCTATGTGGGGGCCAGAGACACTGCTCTGTGTGGGGGCCAGAGAGACTGCTCTGTTTGGAGCAGAGACACTGCTCTGTGTGGGGGCCAGAGAGACTGCTCTGTTTGGAGCAGAGAGACTGCTCTGTTTGGAGGCCAGAGAGACTGCTCTGTTTGGAGCAGAGAGACTGCTCTGTTTGGAGGCCAGAGAGACTGCTCTGTTTGGAGCAGAGAGACTGCTCTGTGAGGGGGCCAGAGAGACTGCTCTGTGTGGGGGCCAGAGAGACTGCTCTGTTTGGAGCAGAGAGACTGCTCTGTTTGGAGCAGAGAGACTGCTCTAAGCTGAGACCACTCTGTGGGTTGGGGTTGAGGGTGTTAGTTTGTCTCAGGCTTAGGGTTACCAGTGAGACCCACAGGGCCGTGTGTGACAGGTGTGTGTGACAGGTGAACACAGCAGTAGGAGGAATGTGCCACTGTGTGTCTGAGCACCCCGGTGAACACAACACTGGCATTGCCATCTGAAAAGGAACGTCTGTTCAGATTTACCAGAGGAGACACACCGTAATGTCATGGGAGCTTAGTCAGTGGTACAGAGAATGACTCTGTGTGTTTGTGTGTGTGTCGGTAGGGTGTCTGTGTGTCCTCTTGTCTGCATAATAAAGTTAACTTTTGATAGGATTTATGCCACTGCCTTAAAGGGTTAACAAGCTTCTTCAACCACTGTTCAGACAACACGAGAGGGAACCATGTTCAGTGAGAGGATTTGCCCCTCCCTCTCCAGTAGCCACGCCCACAAACCCATGTCCAGCAGCACATGAACCTCAAAAAAATGGTGCTGTGTGTGTGTGTGCATGTGTGTCTGTGTGCACGTGTGTGTGTATGTGCATGCGTGTGTCTGTGTGCATGCGTGTGTGTGTGTGTGTGTGTGTGTGTGTGCGTGAATGTCTGTGTGCATGAGTCTGTGTGTGCATGTGTGCGTGTGTGCACATGCGTGCGTGTGTGTGTGTGTGTGTGTGTGCATTTGAGTGCGTGTGAAGAGAAAATGGGTCTCTGATCGCTGTTTGGTGGAGAGAAAACAGTGTTTTAATGGGAGGCTGATTCCCATTAGAGAGCTGACAGGATTCATAACAGTTTAGTTCAAGGCCCCTGAGGCGTCCGGCCTGATGCCTCCTAAATGGACCTTTTCTAGTGGACGTGTATTAAAGCCGACGGCTGACCTTGACACTGCCTGCCAAAAATAGTGGAGAGAAATCAGCCACATGAAGCACACACACACTCACGCACACACACACACACACACACACACACGCGCGCGACACACACACACATATATACACACACACACAAAGACTCACACACACACTCATACACACGCGCACACACACACACATATACACACACACACACACACACAAAGACTCACACACACACACACACACACACACACACACACACACATATATATATACACATATACACACACACACACACACACACACACATCTGTATGTACTTGTGTATCGACCTATCCACCCTGCCATCTCCTGCCTAACCAGCTATGGGTGAAGCACCAACCCACACCCCAGCCCCTCTCACCAGCCCAACCTCCCCCCTGCGCCTAACCAGCTATGGGTGAAGCACCAACCCACACCCCAGCCCCTCTCACCCCCCCAACCTCCCCCCTGCGCCTAACCAGCTATGGGTGAAGCACCAACCCACACCCCAGCCCCTCTCACCAGCCCAACCTCCCCCCTGCTATGGGTGAAGCACCAACCCACACCCCAGCCCCTCTCACCCCCCCAACCTCCCCCCTGCTATGGCTGCATCTCCACAGCCCTGAACTATTACTGACCAAGACGTCTAGGACTCTTAAGAATAAGAATTACATAGACAGCAAGTATATAAATACACACAAAGATGAGAATTATTTATCATTCCCATCTTTTCTTTGTTTATGTATCTCTCTAATTGTCATGGTGACCGGCGTGGGCCAGAGAAGGATGGGTTGCCCCACTGAGTCCTGGTTCCTCTCAAGGTTTCTTCCTCAGACTCCTAGGGAGTTTGTCCTTGCCACTGTTGCCCTTGTCTTGCCCACTGGGGGGTGTGTGTAATAAAGGTTAAAATGCTAAACCCTAACCCTACACCCTAACCCTACACCCTAACCTCTAAAGCTACACCATAACCCCTAACCGTACACCCTACACCCTAACCCTACACCCTAACCTCTAAAGCTACACCATAACCCCTAACTGTACACCCTACACCCTAACCCCTACACCCTAACCCTACACCCTAACCTCTAAAGCTACACCATAACCCCTAACCGTACACCCTACACCCTAACCCTACACCCTAACCTCTACAGCTACACCATAACCCCTAACCGTACACCCTACACCCTAACCCTACACCCTAACCCTACACCCTAACCTCTAAAGCTACACCATAACCCCTAACCGTACACCCTACACCCTAACCCTACACCCTAACCCCTACACCCTAACCCTACACCCTAACCCCTACACCCTAACCCTACACCCTAACCCTACACCCTAACCCCTACACCCTAACCCTACACCCTAACCTCTAAAGCTACACCATAACCCCTAACCATACACCCTACACCCTAACCCTACACCCTAACCCTACACCCTAACCTCTAAAGCTACACCATAACCCCTAACCGTACACCCTACACCCTAACCCTACACCCTAACCCCTACACCCTAACCCTACACCCTAACCCCTACACCCTAACCCTACACCCTAACCCTACACCCTAACCCCTACACCCTAACCCTACACCCTAACCCTACACCCTAACCCCTACACCCTAACCCTACACTGTATCCTGATAAAACCAAACCTGGTGGTTCAGCGTTGATGCTGATCTGTGTATTGCTGTTCTCCACACCCCATTCTGTCGTCATGGCAGCACAGCCATTGTATTCTCCACACCGCCTGTTGTCGTCATGGTTTCTCTTCTCTGCTTGCCTCTGCCCACCCTATCAGACAGGTGGAGGTCGCGTGTAGAACTACAGCATCTCACACACACACACACACACACACACACACACACACACACACACACATACAAACATACACACACACACACACACACACACACACACATACACACACACACACACACACCACACACACACACCCACACATACACACACACCGACACACACACACACACACACAGCTTTGCGTGTGCCCTTGTAATGTTCTCGCTGTTCCCCAGTATGTGTGGAGAGAGCTGCCCTGGTCTACATTCACATTCATGCTAACTCACTCCTATCTGTGTGTTCATTTTTCATTTACTGAACAAAAAATGAAAAAGTATAATTGAAGAATGAACACAGAGGAGCAGCTTCCAGCAAAACTCTCTCCCTCTGTCTCTCTCTCTCTCTCTCTCTGAAAAAGGAGGTCCTGGAGGAGAAGAATGAAGAGGCATTGTGTTAGTGTTGGACTAACTGAAGTTTCCTGCCAAAGAAGTTTCTGATCTCAGCCAAAAAAAGGGATGGGGCCATTAGAATAGTGAGAGAGAGAGAGGGGGGGGGGACAGAGAGAGGGGATGGAGAGAGAGGGGGAGATAGAGAGGGGGAGAGAGAGGGGCAGTAGATGATGCAGGGTTTGGATGGCAGGGTAATTGGCTTTGCTTCTGAGAGCTGCATTAGAGGCAGGACAGAGTGGAAGCAAGTCTCTCCCAGCTAATTGTTTGGATACATCATTGTCCCTTTACTAGGGTTCCACAGAGAGAGAGATAGAGGGAGAAGGGGAGAGAGGGAGAGATAGAGGGAGAGAGAAAGAGAGGAGGGTAGGGAGAAAGAAGGAGAGAAAAAGAGAGGTAGAGAGAGAGAGAGAAAGAGGTGAAGAGGGAGGGGTACAAAGAAGAACACAAAGGGCAAAGCACAAAAGATGAGAAAGTGTACAAACTCAGATTAAGAAAACCAGTGAGTGGAAACTCACTCTCTCTCTCCATCTCTCTCCCCCTCTCTCTCTCCATCTCTCTCCCCCTCTCTCTCTCTCTCTCTCTCCCCCTCTCTCTCTCTCTCTCTGTGTACGTGTGCTGAATGATGTAGTGAGGACCTGCTACAAATGGGGTATCCATCAAGAGAAGTGTGGGTGGAGTGGGTGGAGAGAAGCGTGGGTGGAGTGGGTGGAGAGAAGCGTGGGTGGAGTATTCGGCTCAGCAGAAACGCCCAGCAGGCGAACACGCAGGGAGAACACGTGTCACACGTGTGACGTGACTACAGAAACACAGACAGTGGGGTGGCACAGTCCCTGCAGGAGTGAGAAGACAGGGTGAGGAATGGAGTGATACTAAATGTTTAGGGAGTGTTGGGGCGTGTTAGGTAGTATTGGGGCATGTTAGGGAGTATTGGGGTGTGTTAGGGAGCATTGGGACATGTTACGGAGCGTTGGGGCATGTTAGGGAGCGTTGGGGCATGTTAGGGAGTGCTGGGACGTGTTATGGATTTGGGGCGTGTTAGGGAGCGTGGTGGCATGTTAGGGAGCGTTAGGGAGTGTTGTGGCGTGTTAGGGAGCGTGGTGGCATGTTAGGGAGCATTGGGGCGTGTTAGGGAGCATTGGGGCATGTCAAGGAGCATTGGGGTGTGTTAGGGAGCGTTGGGGCGTGTTCTGAAGGTCTCGAGTGGCTTGGTTAGTTGTGTGCCACACTTATTATGTGGCTTACCTGAGACTAAGAAAAGCTATTAAGACTATAAGACACCTACAGGGTCTGCTCAGGGCACCTGTGGGTAGTTACCCTATGGGTACAGTTACCCTGTGGGTAGTTACCCTATGTGTACAGTTACCCTGTGGGTACAGTTACCCTGTGGGTACCCTGAGGATACAGAACAGCAGGACTCAGAAGTGTTTAAGCATCACACTTTGATTACGTATACTATGATCCAGTGAAACTAGCCGTATTTTACAGCGGTGTACTTACGCAGCAATGCCCCTCAGCTGGCTATAGAAATCATTATTATACAATTCAAAACAACTATAACTCTTCCAAACGACTCAGTTTCATTGTATGCCAGTATGATGACAATAAAGACTTCTCTTGATCTTAATGTCTTAAAGCCTGTTTGCCAAGACACAGCAACCTTGCCTGGCAATGTTATTCCTATTGTTCTCACCCTTATGAAAGAATTACATCCACCTGCATCCACCTACCCTCCATGTGCATCCACCCATTGTCCACCTACCCTCCACCTGTCCCCCACCTGTCGTCCATCTGTTGCTCCTCATGTTTCCTGAATGTATCCCGGGTAAAGCCGCCTAGTGTTAATATTTCCTGTGATCTGTTGTGAGTGTTTTTATCATGTAGCAGAGATGCTAAACCATCACAGCACCTTTCAAAAACACTTCAAATACACAAATACAAATAGAGCCCAATGAGTTGGAGAGTTCGGATAAGCGTACCTCACAACTCCACCACGCACTGCACCCGGCGTCAGCTTCACACAGGGGAAGGTGACTGGTGGGTGAAGTACAACTCGGTCCTTAAGTGAGGAAACTGAGGAGTCACTTCCCATTCTGTGCCACACAGTTTAGCTGGAGTCCCGCCACGACCACGAGACGCTGCTCCACGACTCCACCCACAACTGGCGCTCAGGACAGATGGGGTCTCATCAGACCTTATACAGGTATATTTAATGTGTGTGAATGTGTGTGTGTTTGAGTGGATCATCAGACCTTATACAGGTATATCTAATGTGTGTGAATGTGTGTGTGTTTGAGTGGATCATCAGACCTTATACAGGTATATCTAATGTGTGTGAATGTGTGTGTGTTTGAGTGGATCATCAGACCTTATACAGGTATATCTAATGTGTGTGAATGTGTGTGTGTTTGAGTGGATCATCAGACCTTATACAAGTATATCTAATGTGTGAATCCTCACACAAAAAGCCAGAGAGAAAGAGAGAACCTAAGAAGATGACAGTACACTCCCCCAAGCCTGTGATTTAAAATGAAAAAGAGTTCAAGGCAAACCATGTCCTCAAAGCGCGCACACACACACACACACACACACACACAGAATGAGAATGAGCTCTCTGCTAGTGACATCTCATTGTTTCAGAAGAGATAGGGCACACACAGACTCATGCACACACACACACACACACAGTTTTCAGCACATGCACAGTAGCATATAATATCCCTGCTAAAGAATCCCATCTGACAAATAAACAGAAGCAGCTCAAACAGAAAAGTTCGCCACGCGTTTCTGAACGATGCTCCACAAAATCCCTTTTACTTCTGTTTCTGCTTACGAGAAAAATGAATGCAGCAGTTTTACAGGCAGCACAGCAAGAATGATGCTGTTATAACTGCAGTATAGACATACTGTGTGTGTGTGTGTGTGTGTGTGTGTGTGTGTGTGTGTGTGTGTGTGTGTGTGTTTAGTCTGTGTGTGTGTGTGTGTGTGTGTGTGTGTGTGTAGTCTGTGTGTGTGTGTGTGTGTGTGTGTGTGTGTTTAGTCTGTGTGTGTGGTGTGTGTGTGTGTGTGTGTGTGTGTGTAGTGTGTGTGTGTGGTGTGTGTGTGTGTGTGTTTGTGTGTGTGGTGTGTGTGTGTGTGTGTGTGTAGTGTGTGTGTGTGTGTGTGTGTGTGTGTGTGTGTGTGTGTGTTTAGTGTGTGTGTGTGTGTGTGTGTGTGTGTGTGTGTGTGTGTGTGTGTGTGTGTGTTTGTGTGTGTGTGTGTGTGTGTGTGTGTGTGTGTGTGTGTGTGTGTGTGTGTGTGTGTGTGTGTGTGTGTGTGTGTGTGTGTGTAGTCTGTGTGTGTGTGTGTGTGTGTGTGTAGTGTGTGTGTGGTGTGTGTGTAGTCTGTGTGTGGTGTGTGCGTGTGTGTGTGCGTAGTCTGTGTGCGTGTGTGGTCTGTGCATGTGTGTGTGGTCTGTGTGTGGCCCCTGGTCACACACACACACACACACACACACACACACACACACACACCTCTGTTCTTTATATAACCATTTTTTCTGATGAAATTGAAATCTGCTCAGTGAAGCTAAGAAATGAATATTTCATCACCTCTCCAAGTACTGCGCCAAACACCACACGCCCAACACCACACGCCAAACACCACACGCCCAACACCACACACCCAACACAACACATTCCCTTCTTACAATCAGGCTTCAGTTAAACATCATGTCTGTGTGTGTGTGTGTGTTCTAATTCTGTCCTTGTGAAAGGTATTTAAGTAGTTCCTGCAGGAATAAATAAGGTTCACTGAAATAGCAACAAGGATGCAGACAGAGACCATTAGCCTTCACTGATCACAGCCAATCAATGAGCAGAGGTGGAGTAGAGGTGGAGTAGAGGTGGAGTAGAGGTGGAGCAGAGGTGCAGCAGAGGTGCAGTAGAGGTGGAGTAGAGGTGGAGCAGATGTAGAGTAGAGGTGGAGTAGAGGTGGAGCAGAGGTAGAGTAGAGGTGGAGTAGAGGTGGAACAGAGCTGGAGCAGAGCTGGAGTAGAGGTGGAGTAGAGGTGGAGCAGAGGTGGAGTAGAGGTGGAGCAGAGGTGGAGTAGAGGTGGAGTAGAGGGAGTAGAGGTGGAGTAGAGGTGGAGTAGAGGTGGAGTAGAGGTGGAGTAGAGGTGGAGTAGAGGTGGAACAGAGCTGGAGCAGAGCTGGAGTAGAGGTGGAGTAGAGGTGGAGCAGAGGTGGAGTAGAGGTGGAGCAGAGGTGGAACAGAGCTGGAGCAGAGCTGGAGTAGAGGTGGTCCATGCCGTGGTGCAGAGGTGCAGCAAAGGTGCAGTAGGTGGAGTAGATGGAGACTGTAGAGGTCATTCATTAGATTTGTAGAGGTCATCAGCATGCACAGAGGCAGCTGGGTGGAACAGAGCTGAAAGAGCCCTGAGTGTGTGGTGCAGAGGTGGTGTGAGGTGGTGTGTGTGTGATACAGCATGTCCATGCCGTGGTGAGATCTGCTGTAAAGGTCAGTATCCTCCTAATGAGACTGTGAGGTCATTCATTACATTTGTGATGTCATCAGCATGCACTGTTTTGCAAGAAAAGAAAGAATATTATTCAAAGCCTGTTTTGAATATTATTCAAAGTGTTTTATGGTGTGGGGAAATGTGGTTTCTTTATGACAGTAAAACTGTTTGGCATTGTTTTTGAAATATTCCTATACGTGAGACAGAGGGAGAAAAAGGGAGAGAGAGAGAGAGAGAGAGAGAGAGAGAGAGAGAGAGAGAGAGAGCTTTGTATTGCACCTAAACTAGGAAATACCAAACACGACATCACACTCTCTCACTCTCCCTCTTTCTCTCTCCCTCCCTCTCTCTCTCTGCCTCTCTCTCTCCCCCCCTCTCTCTCTCCCCCCCTCTCTCTCTCTC
>JAGXOD010000059.1:372500-387500 GCA_020368025.1 Brachyhypopomus occidentalis
GGTGGGCGTGGTTAGATGGTGCTGTGAGGGTGGGCGTGGTTAGATGGTGCTGTGAGGGTGGGCGTGGTTAGATGGTGCTGTGAGGGTGGGCGTGGTTAGAGGGTGCTGTGAGGGTGGGCGTGGTTAGATGGTGCTGTGAGGGTGGACGTGGTTAGATGGTGCTGTGAGGGTGGACGTGGTTAGATGGTGCTGTGAGGGTGGGCGTGGTTAGATGGTGCTGTGAGGGTGGACGTGGTTAGATGGTGCTGTGAGGGTGGGCGTGGTTAGATGGTGCTGTGAGGGTGAGGGTGGACGTGGTTAGATGGTGCTGTGAGGGTGGACGTGGTTAGATGGTGCTGTGAGGGTGGGCGTGGTTAGATGGTGCTGTGAGGGTGGGCGTGGTTAGATGGTGCTGTGAGGGTGGGCGTGGTTAGATGGTGCTGTGAGGGTGGGCGTGGTTAGATGGTGCTGTGAGGGTGGGCGTGGTTAGATGGTGCTGTGAGGGTGGGCGTGGTTAGATGGTGCTGTGAGGGTGGGCGTGGTTAGATGGTGCTGTGAGGGTGGGCGTGGTTAGATGGTGCTGTGAGGGTGGACGTGGTTAGATGGTGCTGTGAGGGTTGGAGGTGGTTAGATGGTGCTGTGAGGGTGGACGTGGTTAGATGGTGCTGTGAGGGTGGGTGTTAGAGGGTGCTGTGAGGGTGGACGTGGTTAGATGGTGCTGTGAGGGTGGGCGTGGTTAGATGGTGCTGTGAGGGTGGGCGTGGTTAGAGGGTGCTGTGAGGGTGGGCGTGGTTAGAGTGTGCTGTGAGCGTGGGCGTGGTTAGATGGTGCTGTGAGCGTGGGCGTGGTTAGAGGGTGCTGTGAGGGTGGGCGTGGTTAGAGGGTGCTGTGAGCGTGGGCGTGGTTAGAGGGTGCTGTGAGGGTGGGCGTGGTTAGATGGTGCTGTGTGGTGGAGTAGAAGGCACCCCAACCCTAAACCTAACCCTTTATACCCTAACCCCTAAACCTAACCCCTAAACCCCAAACCTTAACCCCAAACACTAACCCTAACCCCTAAGCCCTAACCCTATACCCTCACCCATAACCCTATACCCTAACCTCTAACCTCTAACCCAACCCAGGTTGCTTGACTTGTTTTCACATATCCGCCTCCTCTGACATTTTGTAATGTTGAGATGATACACATGGAATGATGTGGAGTTTGTGTAGATAATTAAAATGATTTATATTACACATAAAACCTCTTCCAGGCAAGATGTTAGCAGAAAAAAAATGTAATAAGAAAATGTAAATTAATTAATTTAACCAAAACGTTCCATGTGGAGGTAGCAGCAGCCAGTGTTTGTGTGTGTGTGTGTGTGTGTGTGTGTGTGTGTGAACATGTGAGAGAGAGAGTGTGTGTGTGTGTGTGTGTGTGTGTGTGAAAAATAACTTTTCCTTCCACCTCTCTCTAAAAGGATGAAGGGCCTATTTATAGAAGCAGTTAAAAAGAGGAGAGAGACAAAGAGAGGTGGAGACCGAGAGAAAAGGAAAGAGAGAGGGAGAGAGAAAGAAAGAAAGACGGACAGAGAGACAGAGAGAGAGAGAGAGAGAGAGGGAGAGAGAGAGAGAGAGAGGGGGAGAGAGAGAGAGAGAGAGAGAGAGAGAGAGAGAGAGAGAGAGAGAGAGAGAGAGAGAGAGAGAGAGAGAGAGGGGAGGGAGGGAGAGAGAGAGAGAGAGAGAGAGAGGAGAGAGAGAGAGAGAGAGTGAGAGAGAGAGAGAGAGAGAGAGAAGGCCACTCTCCTTGTTTTTGCTTTTAATGATGAAGTTTGTTTAGAGTTTTCACACATTGGCTGCAGTGTGGAAATGAAGCCTCAGGAATCCCATTAGCTGTCGGCTGTGTGCTGACATTTCATTTGCATCAGGCAGGAAGCACCACATCATGGATTTCACACACCATCCATCACATCCCTCTATACGTACAGTTTATGCCTCAAAAGGAAAAAAAGTGTAACGTTCATCTCCCATTTATTAATGTGAAAAACAAAACTGCCAATTATGACACCATCATTTCCTGTTGCCCTGCAGACCCACACCTGGGACTGAACACCTGGGACTGAACACCTGGTTCTGAACACCTGGGACTGAACACCTGAGACTGAACACCTGGTTCTGAACACCTGGGACTGAACACCTGGGACTGAACACCTGAGACTGAACACCTGGGACTGAACACCTGGTTCTGAACACCTGGGACTGAACACCTGGGACTGAACACCTGGGACTGAACACCTGAGACTGAACACCTAGTTCTGAACACCTGGGACTGAACACCTGGGACTGAACACCTGAGACTGAACACCTGGTTCTGAACACCTGGGACTGAACACCTGGGACTGAACACCTGGGACTGAACACCTGGTTCTGAACACCTGGGACTGAACACCTGGGACTGAACACCTGGTTCTGAACACCTGGGACTGAACACCTGAGACTGAACACCTGGTTCTGAACACCTGGGACTGAACACCTGGGACTGAACACCTGGGACTGAACACCTGGGACTGAACACCTGAGACTGAACACCTGGGACTGAACACCTGGTTCTGAACACCTGGGACTGAACACCTGAGACTGAACGCCTGGTTCTGAACACCTGGTTCTGAACACCTGGGACTGAACACTTGAGACTGAACAACTGGCACTGAACACTTGAGACTGAACACCTGGCACTGAACACCTCAACAAATCATTTGTAAAACACATGCATCAATCATATACTCTTATAAATATTTGTTTATGTTTATCTGTTTACCTTTCATGTCAGCCAGATGCAGTAGTGTGTGTGTGTGTGTGTGTGTGTGTGTGTGTGTGTGTGTGTGTGTGTGGTGTGTGTGTGTGTGTGTGTGTGTGTGTGTGTGTGTGTGTGTGTGTGTGTGTGTGTGTGTGTGTGTGTGTGTGTGTGTGTGTGTGTGTGTGTGGTGTGTGTGTTTTTGCTTCTCACTGATTGTTGGGATTTTAACTTATTTACATTTCAGTGATGAGACGTCTTATTTCAGTCCTTCTTATACACAACTGTAATCTTCTCCTTTACCACTCTGACCCTCTCTCTCTCTCTCTCTCTCTCTCTCTCCCTCTCTCTCTCTCCCTCTCAGCGTTGTACAAATCAGATCAACAGTACCAAAGCTAACAGGTTAATGTTGCCTACCAATACCTCATAAAACTATTTAAATTTGCAATAAGCTACAAGAAATAAATTTTTTAAATATTAAACCAAAAACATAAAAGTCTTAAACAGTTACAAACAAAACCATAATTATTATTAAAGCAAGACAAACTCACATCCTCACGTTATCCCGCCCACATCCTCACGTTATCCCGCCCACATCCTCACGTTATCCCGCCCACATCCTCATGTTATCCCGCCCACATCCTCACGTTATCCCGCCCACATCCTCATCTCACTACTCTCCTATGAGCTTCTCACAGTGGCCACCACAGTCTTCAGTTAAAACTCATACTTTAAAATCACCTTTGTCTTTGTTGAAGTTGAAGTATTTGTGCTGAGAAAAGAGAACTACAAAGAGAGTGACAGACAGGCAGAGAGACAGACAGACAAACAAACAGACAGACAGAGAATTTTAACCTCATTTCCGTTTTCATATCTGTCACAACCATCAGGGACTCACCGATCCAGAATTCAGCTTTTCCGTTTTAGCGTTACACCATCTCTCTCTCTCTCTCTCTCTCTCTCTCTCTCCCTCCCTCCCTCCCTGAAGCATGAGAATCCTGCTCAGAGTGGAACGGGATTTCGCTCGTCTTTGATCGTTATTTTCTGACGCTGCCATCTGCACAGGCACCAGGGCTGCAGGGTGGAGACAGACGCCAGAGCATTAATATTGGAACCAGAGCAATTACCCAGAGAAACACACACACACCGTCTCTCACACACACACACACACACACACACACACACAACGCCATATCAGTGAGGCCTAGCATCAAATTCTATTATAGAAGAGAGAATTAATTGTTTAAAATGTACACCTCAAAATATCCAGTGGTTGGTAATCCACACTGACACCTCTCACATGACACACTATGAAATATTTTTAAAGACTCAATTTTGCAGAATAAACAATCCAGGATGTGATATGCTAAAACATAATTCATTATGTTCCTCATAATTACTGCAAACTTCTGATGCTATCCTAATAATTTGTTTTTAATAATTAAATCTAATACTTTAATTGTCTATTGAGTTAATAAAATGTATGTGATGAGAATTGAATATCGACAACTAAGGAACAGCACATCCCATTTAAATAGACGTGCTAAAAAACAAGTATGTGATTTTCAGTAACCATAGTTACCTAGTTTTTTTGAAGCATTTTTTATTGATCTTAATTTTTTACCATTTGATTTCACAAGTTTCTTTTGTAGTGTGCAGTGTGGTACAGTATTAACGGGGTTAATACACGGGGTTAGTCCACTGTACATGGGTTTAGTCCACTGTACACGGGGTAGTCCACAGTACATGGGGTTAGTCCACTGTACACGGGGTTAGTCCACAGTTCACGGGGTTAGTCCACTGTACACGGGGTTAGTCCACTGTACACGGGGTTAGTCCACAGTACACGGTACACGGGGTTAGTCCACTGTACACGGGGTTAGTCCACAGTACACGGTACACGGGGTTAGTCCACTGTACACGGGGTTAGTCCTGCAGGACACATCCTCCCTAGAACAACACACAGAGCAGGAGGGACGTTTGTCTTTGTGACCTCACCTCCAGTTTCCTGTTACACATTCTGGAGAATAAAGGCACCAGGTCTGTGTAGACGAGGCTACACAGGAGAAGCAACACTGATTCACCTGGCGAGTTCCTTCACTGAATAGGAATGTCCTTCATAGATTATTTTTTTTAAGTATTTCTTTAAGAATTGCTACCCCTGCAATCTTTGAGAAATAATACCTCTACGAAGTTCTCTACGAAATACTATTTCTACTTCTACTATAACTACACAGACTACTATGTTTTCTTCAGAATTACTGCAGCTCTTTCTCTTTGAGAAATACTACCTCCTTTCTCTAATAAATACTACCACTGTTTTGGAAAAATACTACCTCCTACAATGGTCTGAACAAATACTACCTCTTAATTCTCTAGGAAATTCTGCAACTACATTTTTGAGAAATTCTACATACTAATTCTACTATCTGTATTCTTTGAGAAGGACTTTTGTACACACAAAAGAAGCATCACACCTCATAGTCAGGATTTCATTAACATGTCAGTTCTAAAATGCGACATCTAAAATGCGAACCCATCATGGGTTCATTTAAAATTGTCTCTTTTCAAAATCTTTTAGAAGCATGTGTATTTCAGGAAAAAGTGTATTTGACAGAAAACAAAATCCTTTTAATTCATCAAATCTAATCTAGTCTAATTCTAATTTAGAATTTAAAAAAATATGATTTATAACAGACTATAAATGTCAAGTGTCAGTAAATAAAAGTATCATTGATGTATAATTTCTAAGTGTGATGCCCTGAGCACATCCTGTGTGTACAGTGATGCACCAGCAGACACAGGTCCGGTTACTATTGTACGTTGCATGAAAATATGATGCACACAGAGACAAAGAGATGCACAAAAGAGTGTTTGATTTTTCTCTCTCACTTGAGGCCGATTTGAGTTTTCATCCTCCTGAAGGGCAGATTCCTCTGTTAGTGGTGCACAGGGCTGACGTACCAAAGAGCCTCCACTATTCTGGGGTTTTATGGTCATGCGCTGAATAAGGAAATATTTTGTAAAATGATGAAATGATGCTGCTACACATAAGTTACTACAATAACCTGGATAAGAGACTGCTGAGAGATCATGAATTAATTAATAAATGCATTAATTAATGTTGTGAATGGTATGGGCTGGATTAATAATAATTACTGTCCTCTTCAGGGTGTGATGGCATGACTAGAGCTCTGGTGAAGCTGACTGCATGTGGAAACATCCACCTCCTCTGGGCTCTCAGTTCCTTTGGTTTGGAGCTGCTGTTATAGATCTGTGATCGGTGAAATCACATTTCAGATAGAATTAGCCATGAAGTCATTTTCTTTCCCCACATTTTTCTTTCCTTTGGTTTATCGGAGTGCTGGAAGCTCTGCGGCCTGGAATCTCTCTCTTCATTCTAAACCATTCCAGCAGTTTAAGTGGAGAGAGAATATTGCACAGGAAGCTTCGCTGCTGTCTATGAAGCTTCGCTGCTGTCTCTGAAGCTTCGCTGCTGTCTATGAAGCTTCGCTGCTGTCTCTGAAGCTTCGCTGCTGTCTCTGAAGCTTCGCTGATGTCTATGAAGCTTCGCTGCTGTCTCTGAAGCTTAGCTGCTGTCTTCATCCTCACGTTCTGCTTCTCCTCATTTTTTTGTGATGTTTCATTTATTTCCACCATCACAGTGTCTATTAAAATGTCCTCCTCTTTCTCTTCTCTCTCCCTCCCTCTCCTCTCTTTCCCTCCTCAGTTGAATCACTCCATTTCACTCGTCCCAGTTACGCGATCGCCATGGCAATTTGAGTCCCACTGCTTAGCGTAGTGATTATGTGGGTTTGTCTGCACACTGGGGACCAGTCATGTGTGGAATTCAAATTTAATTCAAGTCCAAACAAAACAGCTTTAAGCCATGGCAGGGAAATATAAGAAGTGGACATGAGAATCTTCTAAAACTAGTAGTGTCATAATTTACCTCTGAAACATTTTATATGAACTTTTGTCATGTTATGTCATTTAATCTAATCACATTTAGATACTGATGAGGAAATGCAATGTATAAGGCACAGGGGAAATATTAAAACCACTAGAACAGCAAAACACACATCACAGTACCTGATTGATTTAAAAGCTTCCTAGACAGGAACATGCAACTCCAGCCTGCAGAGAGACAGGTCACTGAGAGACAGAGAGACAGCTCACAGAGACAGAGTGAGGGACAGTTCATTGAGAGACAGAGAGAGAGACAGTTCACTGAAACAGAGAGACAGCTCATTAGACACAGGGGTGTTGGTTTGATTGTATGTGCAGCAACGATTCAGATCAACCAAAATGGTTCTTCTACTTATGAGATCAGCTCCATTATGTACCCACGATGCCCGGAGCTCATTTTGGAACCAAGGCCTTTTCTGACTTTTCTCCATTTCACTGGGGGCTAAGCTAACCCCTCCAGGCATTCTAGTACCCCTGCTCCTCCATCTTTGCGTGAATGTCCTCCAGGGGAACTCAGGGTGTTGGTGGCTCTGAAAGGCTGTAAAATGCATTTCTCAGATTGGTGAGTGCATTGGTCACTTGTGCTGGTTGTTTCGGTCGTCTCCAGTCACCCTGTGTAGAGGACATTGTGAATGTCTCCTCGCCAGGAGACCCTGTTTCACAGCCCTGTGCAGTGGCTCCTGTAGCAGGCAGCCTGGATACCAGAGGGACTCAGGTCAAGCCAAAAGGTCAATGGCAAATGGGACTCACTAACCTTGGCGGCCTGTCCAGGAAAATAACTCTGGCTTAGCAACCAGTGTGGTGCTAAGTATTGGAGACAGATACACCTGCTCCTTCAGGTCAGACAAACCACCCAGTGTCATAAAGACAATGGGCACAAAATCATTAGATTTCTTCAGTTTACAACTGATTTGGTGAGGAAGGTTCTGCAGGCATAAAAGAAAACAGTTCAGCTTCAGATGTGGGTTATGGGTAAATGTTAGTGTTGGGGTGTGGGGGTTATGGGGAAGTGTTAGTGCTAGGGTGTGGGGGTTAAGGATAAGTGTTAGTGCTAGGGTGTGGGGGTTATGGGGAAGTGTTAGTGCTAGGGTGTGGGGGTTATGGGGGTGTAAGTGTTAGGGGTGGGTTAAGGATAAGTGTTAGTGCTAGGGTGTGGGGGTTATGGGGAAGTGTTAGTGCTAGGGTGTGGGGGTTATGGGTAAGTGTTAGGGGTGGGTTAAGGATAAGTGTTAGTGCTAGGGTGTGGGGGTTATGGGGAAGTGTTAGTGCTAGGGTGTGGGGGTTATGGGGAAGTGTTAGTGCTAGGGTGTGGGGGTTATGGGTAAGTGTTAGTGCTAGGGTGTGGGGGTTATGGGTAAGTGTTAGTGCTAGGGTGTGGGGGTTATGGGGAAGTGTTATGGGTAGTTTATGGGTAAGTGTTAGTGCTAGGGTGTGGGGGTTATGGGTAATGCAGCATGTGTTCATTATTATCTGCATTCCATTCCTACTTTAGGTGAACCAGTTCACCTGCAACATGTGACGTCTAAGGTGTGGTGCATCTCCCAGTGCTGGTGACAGAAGGCGACTCACATGTCCTGAGACATTGTGTCATGACTACGACAGCTGTGATGATGTAGAATTGCACTCAGAGCCACAATGATGCACCCAGCAACTGCTTCTAATGGGGTTCGCACAGGACCACTGGAGCTTGAAATGAATAAGAGTCTCTGCTTCCAGGCAGAAAACCAGCACTGCTGCTCCCAACCAGAGCTCCCAGTACTACAGCTGAAACACTGCAAACTGCTAAAAAACACGTTTTAGATTTTGCCACTATAAACACATCTTAAAGTTTTCCCTTTCATAAACTCAATTATGTTCATCTGTACATTGATAAGCAGGTGTGAATGTGAGCAGGTAAAACATATTATTATGTTTTATGCCAGTAAAGTACAAATAGACATAAAGCTGGATGTATGGATTAAGAACTCATAAAGCTCATATTGGGAAAATGATGGTGGATGAAGTGACCAATGTGATTTGGAGGTTTGGTCTATGTGATTTGGGGAGGTTGGGTGGTTTTGGTATAAGCTGGGTTGGTCTATATGAGATGGGGTGGGGTTTGATTGAGATGGGGAGGGGTTGGTCTATGTGAGATGGGGCAGGGTTGGTTTATGCGAGATGGGGCAGGGTTGGTCTATGCGAGATGGGGCAGGTTTGGTCTATGTGAGTTGGGACAGGGTTGGTCTGTGAGTTGGGACGGGGATGGTCTATGTGAGATGGGGCAGGGTTGGTCTATGCGAGATGGGGCAGGTTTGGTCTATGTGAGTTGGGACAGGGTTGGTCTATGTGAGTTGGGACAGGGTTGGTCTATGTGAGTTGGGACGGGGATGATTAGCTGAGATGACTCTTTTTGACTGTTGACTGGTTGGCTGAGTTGCTGAATTTGGTGAAATGTTGCTCAAATCATAAGAAACAGAGCTGTGAAGTGCAGACCACCCCCATGTTTAATTGGCCTTGCCTTCATTTGACACACATCAAGCACTGGGTTAAGTACCTTTTACAGATAATTGGAAAATGTAAATTGACTGTAATTGCAGCTTGTGTGGTTACAGCACCCATTTGTAAAGCCATTTCAGGAAATTAATTCACAACAACTAGGTTTCCTTTTTAATCTTAATTTTTTTAAAGCAGAACTAATTCAGTGCTTTTCAGTGCATTTAGTAGAATAGAGAAGGTCATCCTTGTTAAATATATTTTGACACATAAGTATTGAATATGTATCCTTTTTTTCCCTCCTAGCGTTAGCCTAAAGGGTTAACCAGCCTCTTAAACAGGGTATGCACGAAACCACTAAACACCTCAGCATGGTCTGAAAAGAATATTAATGACTCTGATTATCACCATCATCATCAGTATGGGGACTCATCCTAACACACTGCTGCTCACACTGATGCTCACTGCCATGTTCACAGACTGCAGAATGAATCCAAACCCAGAGGCAGAACACTTGCAGTCTGCAGTGGCCCTTATAAAGCATCGAGAACATCGATCGCTGCCTGGTTCTTCTGCCACTATAATGACACTAGGAATTACACACATGCTCTTGGTGGTAGTTTTCAGCTGAATAGTGTAAAAGTTTTATCCATACACACAAACTAACTCTAAAGTTTGTCAGACCACTGCAGAAAGGCGCCTAATTTCACCCAAAGCATCAAACACAATTTTGGCAACAGGTGTAACGTTTCTGCTTGGACTTTCCTCCCAGCTCAGCCAATTAAAATATTTACAGACCTCAAACCACAAATGCAAATATCTGTAAATGTTTTGGTGTATCCAGTAGTTAAACTAACAGTTATGTTTGATGGGCAAGTGAACACTGACAACCATCACAGTGGTTCCAGGTCAGCAGGAGTTCAGAGCTTCAGGCACACAGCTAGTAGTCAGAGAGGTGCCCACGGTACTGCCCTACTGCCCTACTGCCCAGGTGCCCACAGTACTGCCCTACTGCCCTACTGCCCAGGTGCCCACAGTACTGCACTACTGCCCAGGTGCCCACGGTACTGCACTACTGCCCAGGTGCCCACAGTACTGCACTACTGCCCAGGTGCCCACGGTACTGCACTACTGCCCAGGTGCCCACAGTACTGCACTACTGCCCAGGTGCCCACAGTACTGCACTACTGCCCAGTTGCCCACGGTACTGCACCACTGCCCAGGTGCCCACGGTACTGCACTACTGCCCAAGTGCCCACGGTACTGCACTACTGCCCAGGTGCCCACGGTACTGCACTACTGCCCAGGTGCCCACGGTACTGCACTACTGCCCAGGTGCCCACAGTACTGCACTACTGCCCAGGTGCCCACGGTACTGCACTACTGCCCAGGTGCCCATGGTACTGCACTACTGCCCAGGTGCCCACGGTACTGCACTACTGCCCAGGGTACGTTGGCTCCTTCTGTGAGTCCTTTCTGCCTCAATTGTTTGAATTGAAGTCAGGCATATAGTAAGCATCTTAAACAAAAGCACCCAATTAAAAACACACTGATAACCCAGACAGAACTTACCCAGTGATGTTGATAACCAGACCAGGACTAACATGGTGGTGTAGGTCACCTGTGCAGAGAGAAGGAAGCTGTATTCAGAACATGACGGTTAACATGAGGGTTAGAGTATGGTGGGGGTTAGAGTATGGTGAGGGTTAGAGTATGGTGAGGGTTAGAGTATGGTGACGTGTGGGTATGGTGGGGGTTAGAGTATGGTGACGGTTAGAGTATGGTGAGGGTTAGAGTATGGTGGGGGTTAGAGTATGGTGAGGGTTAGAGTATGGTGGGGGTTAGAGTATGGTGACGTCTGGGTATGGTGAGGGTTAGAGTATGGTGGGGGTTAGAGTATGGTGACGTCTGGGTATGGTGAGGGTTAGAGTATGGTGAGGGTTAGAGTATGGTGGGGGTTAGAGTATGGTGATGTCTGGGTATGGTGGGGGTTAGAGTATGGTGAGGGTTAGAGTATGGTGGGGGTTAGAGTATGGTGACGTCTGGGTATGGTGAGGGTTAGAGTATGGTGACGTCTGGGTATGGTGAGGGTTAGAGTATGGTGGGGGTTAGAGTATGGTGACGTCTGGGTATGGTGAGGGTTAGAGTATGGTGAGGGTTAGAGTATGGTGGGGGTTAGAGTATGGTGGGGGTTAGAGTATGGTGACGTCTGGGTATGGTGAGGGTTAGAGTATGGTGGGGGTTAGAGTATGGTGACGTCTGGGTATGGTGAGGGTTAGAGTATGGTGAGGGTTAGAGTATGGTGGGGGTTAGAGTATGGTGACGTCTGGGTATGGTGAGGGTTAGAGTATGGTGGGGGTTAGAGTATGGTGACGTCTGGGTATGGTGAGGGTTAGAGTATGGTGACGTCTGGGTATGGTGAGGGTTAGAGTATGGTGGGGGTTAGAGTATGGTGACGTCTGGGTATGGTGAGGGTTAGAGTATGGTGACGTCTGGGTATGGTGAGGGTTAGAGTATGGTGAGGGTTAGAGTATGGTGACGTCTGGGTATGGTGAGGGTTAGAGTATGGTGAGGGTTAGAGTATGGTGTCTGGGTATGGTGAGGGTTAGAGTATGGTGAGGGTTAGAGTATGGTGACGTCTGGGTATGGTGAGGGTTAGAGTATGGTGAGGGTTAGAGTATGGTGACGTCTGGGTATGGTGAGGGTTAGAGTATGGTGGGGGTTAGAGTATGGTGACGTCTGGGTATGGTGAGGGTATGGTGACGTCTGGGTATGGTGAGGGTTAGAGTATGGTGAGGGTTAGAGTATGGTGACGTCTGGGTATGGTGAGGGTTAGAGTATGGTGACGTCTGGGTATGGTGAGGGTTAGAGTATGGTGAGGGTTAGAGTATGGTGACGTCTGGGTATGGTGAGATGTTCAGCCACTCACCTCCTCTCCTGGCTGTGTGTGCATTTAAATCAACCACGGATTATAGAATAATCAGACAGATTATAGAATAATCAGACAGGAGCCTCATCAGTGTTTTGGAGACCTGCATAAGTGCTTCAGTCTGCTGTCAGACAGTAGCATCCTGCTCACAATCACACACACACACACACACACACACACGACCACCCAGCTCTTAGACACAGCTCTGTCTGTGTGGGAAGCATGCCAAGTTGATTCTCATAAGCTCCTTATTTGAGAGTTTGAGAAATTTGAGATTAGTGTCGATTCTCATAAATGTATTATTTATGGTCACTGTGGTGCACCAGCTTTCTTCCTGAATCCTCTCAAGCTTAGTCTACCCTTTAAAACACACACACACACACACACACACACACACACAGAAAGCCTTAGTGTGAATAATGCAAAGAAAGTGAGATATCATGTAACCCTGAGTGATGTTCAGTGACAGACAGGTGTCACAATAAAACAGAAATGAAATCCTATGCTGGTGTAAGAGACAAACACAGACAGGCACAAAGCATTTAACAGAGAAGTAAAGCAACAGAACACTTAACACTGCTCAGACACGAGAGTACAACCAAGAATGAGTGGTGATAAAATGGTTTCGTTGAATGGGGCAGGATGGAGATAAGCCAATCAGAAGCTGACATCTGTTGTGATGTCAGTAGTCTTGGGTGATTGTAACAAGGTAGGCCGGACGCAAGTGCAGATGGTAGTGAGGGTTACTAACAAAATAAACAAGACAAACCAAGCTACACAAGTAGAAGTCTACTTTTATCATTCAAGATAAATGATTATTGAAGTTGGTTAAGTTGGTCTGGATCAGACAAGCTGACATGATATAAATGTCAGTGTAAATTACTGCAAGCCAGAAGTAATGCACATGAGAGGAGGTGTTGGGGAGGGGCTCATTATCAGACCTGGACCAGTTCTGGGTGTGTTGGGGGAGGGGCTCATTATCAGACCTGGACCAGTTCTGGGTGTGTTGGGGAGGGGCTCTTTATCAGACCTGGACCAGTTCTGGGTGTGTTGGGGAGGGGCTCATTATCAAACCTGGACCAGTTCTGGGTGTGTTGGGGAGGGGCTCATTATCAAACCTGGACCAGTTCTGGGTGTTTTGGGGGAGGGGCTCATTATCAGACCTGGACCAGTTCTGGGTGTGTTGGGGAGGGGCTCTTTATCAGACCTGGACCAGTTCTGGGTGTGTTGGGGGGGGCTCATTATCAAACCTGGACCAGTTCTGGGTGTGTTGGGGAGGGGCTCATTATCAAACCTGGACCAGTTCTGGGTGAGTTGGGGAGGGGCTCTTTATCAGACCTGGACCAGTTCTGGGTGTGTTGGGGAGGGGCTCTTTATCAGACCTGGACCAGTTCTGGGTGTGTTGGGGAGGGGCTCTTTATCAGACCTGGACCAGTTCTGGGTGTGTTGGGGAGGGGCTCTTTATCAGACCTGGGTCAGTTCTGGGTGTGTTGGGGAGGGGCTCTTTATCAGACCTGGATCAGTTCTGGGTGTGTTGGGGGGGGGCTCTTTATCAGACCTGGACCAGTTCTGGGTGTGTTGGGGAGGGGCTCTTTATCAGACCTGGACCAGTTCTGGGTGTGTTGGGGAGGGGCTCTTTATCAGACCTGGGTCAGTTCTGGGTGTGTTGGGGGAGGGGCTCATTATCAGACCTGGGTCAGTTCTGGGTGTGTTGGGGGAGGGGCTCATTATCAGACCTGGGTCAGTTCTGGGTGTGTTGGGAGAGGGGCTCATTATCAGACCTGGATCAGTTCTGGGTGTGTTGGGGAGGGGCTCTTTATCAGACCTGGACCAGTTCTGGGTGTGTTGGGGAGGGGCTCTTTATCAGACCTGGACCAGTTCTGGGTGTGTTGGGGGAGGGGCTCATTATCAGACCTGGGTCAGTTCTGGGTGTGTGGGGGAGGGGCTCATTATCAGACCTGGATCAGTTCTGGGTGTGTTGGGGAGGGGCTCTTTATCAGACCTGGACCAGTTCTGGGTGTGTTGGGGAGGGGCTCTTTATCAGACCTGGACCAGTTCTGGGTGTGTTGGGGGGGCTCTTTATCAGACCTGGATCAGTTCTGGGTGTGTTGGGGGAATGGCTCTTTATCAGACCTGGACCAGTTCTGGGTGTGTTGGGGGAGGGGCTCTTTATCAGACCTGGACCAGTTCTGGGTGTGTTGGGGGATGGGCTCATTATCAGACCTGGATCAGTTCTGGGTGTGTTGGGGGATGGGCTCATTATCAGACCTGGATCAGTTGTGGGTGTGTTGGGGGAGGGGCTCATTATCAGACCTGGATCAGTTCTGGGTGTGTTGGGGAGGGGCTCTTTATCAAACCTGGACCAGTTCTGGGTGTGTTGGGGAGGGACTCATTATCAGACCTGGATCAGTTCTGGGTGTGTTGGGGAGGGACTCATTATCAGACCTGGATTGATCACACAGTTACATACTTCAGATTTCTGTGCACATGTCTGCAAACATCAGTCACTGTTTTATTGTGAGCAGCAGCACAAATCCAGAGGTGGACCAGTGTTTTTGGACACTTGCCATTTCGCCATGAAACTAGGAAAACAAAGTGATGCAATAATGGAGGCTGTCACAAAATGAACCAATCATGCGGCTGCATGTGGCGGCGGGAGTTTCTACACTCCACGCTTCCTGTTTGAGGAACACCAGACTGGAGATGGGAGACGGGTTACCTGGACGCCGTGCGGCTGGAAGACACTTTGACACTGGAACAAATGTGCCGGACTAGGACAAGGTTCTGGACCCGGGAGGATTCCAGTTTGAAAACATCCTAAAACATTAGGGTGGAAATTCTTGTGTGATTCAGTTGTGTCTAAAAGATTTCAGAATGTTCA
>JAGXOD010000059.1:395000-485000 GCA_020368025.1 Brachyhypopomus occidentalis
GTGTAGTGACATATTCTTTCTTGATCTGCTTCAGGCAGTAATTTCTCAGAGTTGAAGGTATGTAACATTGTCAGAGGAGATAAAACCTCAGCACACACAGACACCCACCTCTGTCTGTCTGTCTCTCTCTCTACTTTGACTTTCTCTCTTTTTCATAGGTCCTTCTCAAAGCACAACACAATCACCCAGGATTTAATTAGCCCAACTAATGTCATTTCAAATTCAATGCATTTCTAATCCCCCACAATTACCAAACACATCAACACACTCCTGCCTGCCTGCTAGTCACAAACATTACCCCCCCCCCCCCTGGCATCTACGAACTACTAGAGAAGGAGATGAGTCTGTTTGAACCAGCTGCAAGCTGATTTGAGACTTCAAACTAGCCAATCAAATTTTACAATGAATAAACACAATGTCATCTGCAGGATTATAGCTGTATATTATACCTATATAATAACATCATACCTATATTATACTGATACATTATACCTGTATATTATACCTATATAGTAATATTAACCTGTGCTACTCTGTCTGCGTTTGACACCATTTGACTGGTTAACGTGCACATACCCCTGTGTGAGTCTGTAAAGGGAGACGTGAGGGAGACACTGGCAGGGCTGTCACTGGGCTCCTGGACCCCACTGTCCTAAACACTTCACTGCCTGCTAATAAGTACTCATCGCTCAGCCTGGCGTGTCTTTTCCAGATGTATACAGCCATTTTGTGTCAGGGCAGCTTCCTGGGACCGTCCCTATGCCAACGTGTTGGCTCCACTGCCACCTTTTGGGACTTCCACTCCTGAACTTCAGCCATTTTGGCTCTTAGGCAGTGGTACACATGCAGAAGCATGAACTGTGCCCGTTCTGGCTTCGAGGACGTGGCTCTGGGTTCTCGGCCCCTGAGACTGGGAAGTGGCTACAGGGCAGCCCGTTGGGCACTTAATCATGGAGAGTCAGCCATGTTGGCTCTAAGGGAGCCTTGTGGGTGCATTGTGGGTGCATTGTGGGTGTATTGTGGGTACATTGTGGGTGCATGCTCCTGGGAGCTGGCCATGTTGGATTCCAAGCGAGCAGTTCCAGGACAGCTGCAGTGATGCCCTGTTCCTGGAAACAGCCTGGGGGGAATTGTTAATATGGCAGCCCACAGATGACCAGCCTGTACAAACAGACTTCTGGCGGCCAGGGTGGGAATCTCTCTCTCGCTCTCTCTCTCTCTCTGGTCTCTCTGTCACTCTCTCTCTCTCTGGTCTCTCTGTCACTGTGTCACTGTGTGACTGTGTGTCTGTGTGAGCAAAAGTTTTATTATTTATCACTGATTGCAGATAAGCCCTGTTGGTCTATAGGAGTCATCAGTTATGAAACACTACATGTTTACACACAGATAACTGTTTCCAGGTCTGTAAGAGTAACAAACTCCCATACTGCAAAGTGGCAAATCTAAGTCAGCCATCCCTGTTCAGTAGGTGGGCTTCCTGAAGAACTCTACACCATGTGTCTCTAATCCAGCGTCCAGACGCCGTCCCCTTTAATCAAATGTCTCTTGCAGGTATATCACATGTTAGGAAATGTCAGGAGGGGGAGAGAGATGCGGACACCAAGGATCTGTGAAGAACAAAGACTTGGGGCTTGAGCCAGCGCAGACACACTCTACGTGAGGGGGGGCTCTCCGTTTTATACAGCCTACCAGCCTCACTTTGAAATGTCACCTTTACCAAGACATCTGCTTCTGGAATGGATAAAAGGTGTTATGTCCACGTTGCAGTAAAGATGAAACAACCATCTGTGACGTATTTTGAGAGACAGCAGGAGGCGAGGGTAGCGAGCTTCCATTAGCTTTATTATCCATACTCAAAATGGGAATCAACAAAAATAAAGGCGATCGTGCCCAATAACGTCTAGAACAGAAAATATAACAGAGTTCCCAGAGGCGTCGTTCAGGGGCAGCACTTCTGTATCCAGGAGAGGCGTAGCGAGATCTGTCCAAGGAAGGCCAATGCGCAGCACTGAACGACAGGACCTGCGGGCTTAAGAAGGCATCCCAAATACCGTGCACAGGTGTTTAGTATTCGGGAGAATGAGAAGGGGGGAGTGACGTGCGAGGTGTGGGTGTGCGCCTATGCCAGGTGAGGGTGTGACGTGTACCAGGTGCTCTCGCGGGTGCCCTCTGGTGGCGAACCTGCCTTCTCACCGTGACAGAGCCCTCCCTCAAGGATTCCTCCGGCGCGACGGACACTCGGTCTTCCCGGACGCCGCGGAGCTGGCCGGTTGGGGAATTTGCGGTGATAGTCGGCGATTAAGGAGGGATCCAGCGCCTGTGCTGCCGGAATCCAACTCCTCTCTTATGGCCCATAACCCTCCCAATCCACCAGGTACTGGAGACCCCTCTGACGGTACCTGGAGTTTAGGAGCTTATTCACCTTATAGACGGGGCCATCTTCTAGCATCACTGAGACGGTGGGGCTTGTCCTCTCCTTCTCCAGTGGTCCCTCTGTAGGGCTTCAGGGCGGAGACATGGAAAGCCCTCGACACCCGTCGATTCTCAGGAAGACCTATTTTGAACGTCACACGATTTACGCATTGAGTGATCGTATAAGGTCCCACGTAGCGGGCTTGTAGCTTACCTGGGCTTCCCAGTCTACCGTCCCGCGTAGAAACCCACACTTTATCGCCTACCTTATAATTAGGCGCGTGGGATCTTCTACGGTCCGCCTTTTCCTGGAATCTCTTCACCGCTGTCTGCAAACGCTGATGCGTATCTTCCCAAACGCTCTCACTCCTCTTACACCAGTCCTCTATCTGAGGCTGGTCGGAAGTGGCAACGTTCCAAGGATACAGCGGCGGCTGTCTCCCAAACACACACTCAAACGGGGTCTGACCCGTGCTGGCCTGAGTGAGCGAGTTTTGGGCATATTCCGCCCATGCCAGCAGTGAACACCACGCTTCTTGATGCTCACTGCAGTATGCCCCAGGAATCGTCCAAGTTCCTGATTTACCCTTTCCACCTGCCCGTTCGCCTGGGGATGGTATCCTGACGTGAGACTGACGGTCACGTTCAGTTTTGACAGGAACTCACGCCAGACCCGCGATGTGAATTGCGGGCCCCTGTCAGACACGATGTCTTCGGGCAAGCCAAACTGCCGAAACACGTGCCTGAACAGGAGATCCGCTGTCTCCCAGGCAGTTGGCAGTCCGGGCAGGGGTAGGAAGCGCACCATCTTCGAAAATCGATCCACCACTACCAGGATAGTGTTGTTCCCCTCTGAAACTGGCAGGTCAGTGATGAAATCGATAGCAAGGTGCGTCCATGGCTGTTTAGGTATGGGCAGGGGTAGCAGCTTACCCGCGGGCGGCGTCCTCGGCACCTTGCTGCGCGCACACACAGCACAGGACCCCACGTGACGCAGGACGTCACTGTGCATCCCGGGCCACCAATAGCGAGCGCCCAGAAGCTGTGAGGTTCTTGTAGATCCAGGGTGTCCCGTGCCTAATGAGGAATGTGCCCACTGTATCAAGGCGGTGCGCTGCGCGGGGGGCACATACCTGCGGTGCGGGGGAATGAACGTGATAGTGCGTCGGCACGTGTGTTTTTCTCCCCTGGACGATATGTGACCTGAAACTGGAAGCGTGAGAAAAACAATGACCAGCGTGCTTGTCGGGCATTCATGTGTCTAGTGGTTCTCAGATACTCAAGGTTCTTGTGGTCCGTGAGAACCAAAAACGGGTGCCTGGCTCCCTCCAGCCAGTGTCTCCACTCCTCGAAAGCTAGACGCATCGCCAGCAGCTCTCTGTCCCCCACTCCATAATTTCGTTCCGCTGAGGATAATTTCCGCGAAAAAAAGGCAATAGGCCTTAACAGGCTACCTTTTTTGAGCCGCTGTGACAGCACCGCCCCCACTCCCACGTTAGAAGCATCTACCTCTACGATGAAGGGCTTCGTGGGATCCGGCTGATGAAGGACAGGCGTGGTGACGAAAGCCTGCTTCAGATCGTGGAAAGCGTTATCAGCCTCCTCCGTCCAGGCCAGACTTTTGAGTCCACCACGCAGCAAGTCCGTTAGCGGCTTCGCGACAGTGCTAAATCCCCGGATGAACCTCCTATAGAAGTTCGCGAAACCCAGGAATCGCTGCAGCTCGCGCCGTGTGTGAGGGCGATTCCATCCGGTCACCGCCTCTACCTTGCTGGACTGCATGTGTGCGGAACCGGGCTTGATGGTATAGCCCAGGAAGTTTAATTCCTGTAGGTGGAACTCGCACTTCTCCAGTTTGCAATACAGCTGATTGCGGAGGAGAGTGCGGAGGACGGCCCGTACATCATGCATATGTCGTTCTACGGAGGAAGAATAAATGAGGATGTCATCGATATAGGCGATAACACACTTATTCAGGTACTCACGTAAAACTTCATTAATGAACGCCTGGAAGATCGACGGAGCCGAAGCCAAGCCATACGGCAAGACCCGGTACTCATAGTGCCGGAGCGGGTACTAAACGCCGTCTTCCACTCATCCCCTTCACGTACACGGATGAGGTTGTAGGCGCTGCGTAAATCCAGTTTGGTAAAGATTACCGCTTCCGCAGCTGCTCTAGCGCCCGAAGGCACTAGAGGCAGTGGGTAGGCGTAATTTACCAAGAGGAATTGAGTCCTCGGTAATCTACACACGGCCTCAGACCACCGCCCTTCTTTTTCACAAAGAACACGCTGGCTGAGGCGGGCGAAGTAGAGGGGACAATATAGCCCTGCGCTAATGCCTCCTGGACATACTGCTGCATGGCTTTCTCTTCTTCGAGTGACAGAGGGTATACTCTTCCTCTCGGGGAACACTCCCTTCCTTTAATATTATTTTGCAGTCCCAGGGGCGGTGCGGAGGGAGCTGCATCGCTTTTGGTGGGACTGAATACTTCGGCCAGGTCCTGATATTGCTGGGGAATCTGAATGGGGGGGGTGTGGTGGCGCACTACTCCGCCACCCACAGGCCTGCCGTCCAGCGCTCGCACTTTCCTTGGCCTCTCCAAGGTTTCCAGGGGCATCCGCATCCTCCTCGCCAGGTCCGCTGTCATCATGTTTCCTGAGGCTCCCGAGTCCACTAGGGCATAAACCCCAACACAATTCCCTCGGTAAGTAAGTGTCACTTTTTATAGTCAGCAACTGAGCCATCTCGGATCTACTCACCCGAGCTCTTCCGCTGTCAGGTGCGGGGTGATCCGTCTCCGCTGGCTCAGCTGCTCCTATCTGCATCGGTTCTGGTGGCTTCCAGTTTCGTAGTCCTCTCGGGGGGAGATCTTATGCGCGCGACTCTCGTCGCCCGTCCACCGGTAGTATTCCTCTCTTGTAGTAGCCGGTCGTAGGTTATTGCCATACGAACAACCGCGTTGAACGGCTCATTTTCTTGCCTGCACGCGAGTTCCGCGCGTAGCTGGGGCTTTAGAGCCGCTAAGAAGGCATCCGTGAGAGCCGCGTCGTTCCACCCCGTCCCAGCTGCGACAGTGCGGAACTCGAGTGCGAATGCGGCCGCTGTTTGGTTCCCCTGCCGCATCGTCAACAGGGTCTGCCCGCACGCCCTTCCTTGGCGTGGGTGGTGGAACACCTCTTTTAATTCATTATGAAATGTTTCATAGTTAGATAGTAGCGGTGACTCACCCGCCAGTAACGCTGACTCCCCAGGCCAATGCCTTGCCGCTGAGCCGCGAGATAACAAACGAGATTTTAGCCTGGTCCGTAAGGTGCTCTTGATATCTGAAGTATAAGCTGCACTGGGCCAGGAATCCCTCGCACTTCTCGGGGTCTCCATCGTGAAGCCTCTGGGGGTGCCAAGGGTAGCCTCACCCCTTCCACTCGTTGGACCGGGGTTTGACTAGCCTGCTGCGACAAAACTTGGACAGACGTGGTCAGCGCACGCATCAAATTCCTTAACTCACCCATCTCGTGGTGATGCTGCTCCAGCAGCAAGCCTTGGCGTTTAGGACTTCTAACGCGGAAGGTCCGCTGCCTCCTGCTGCTTCAGGCTGCGCATTCTGTGACGTATTTTGAGAGACAGCAGGAGGCGAGGGTAGCGAGCTTCCATTAGCTTTATTATCCATACTCAAAATGGGAATCAACAAAAATAAAGGCGATCGTGCCCAATAACGTCTAGAACAGAAAATATAACAGAGTTCCCAGAGGCGTCGTTCAGGGGCAGCACTTCTGTATCCAGGAGAGGCGTAGCGAGATCTGTCCAAGGAAGGCCAATGCGCAGCACTGAACGACAGGACCTGCGGGCTTAAGAAGGCATCCCAAATACCGTGCACAGGTGTTTAGTATTCGGGAGAATGAGAAGGGGGGGAGTGACGTGCGAGGTGTGGGTGTGCGCCTATGCCAGGTGAGGGTGTGACGTGTACCAGGTGCTCTCGCGGGTGCCCTCTGGTGGCGAACCCGCCTTCTCACCGTGACACCATCATTCTGCCTCGAACTGCTAAGTACCCCCCAAATCATGATAAATGAAATGGGATTAATAAAATTAATTATTAAATTGTTTTATAATTTATTGCTCCTAACTGCACAGAAAATAGTGGATGGTATAGTGTATGAGAGATAATGCAGAAGATAAAATGAAATATATGGAAGAATGATTATTTAGAAAGTTTTGCAAAGGACAAAATTGAAGATGTTTAATAATTGAGAAAGTATCAGAGAAATGTGAAAGATGTGTAAAGTATAAAGTGTGTGTGTGTGTGTGTAAATCTGAAGGCCAATGAAAACAACCAGAAATATGAAGGTAGAGAGAGAGGAGAAAATAAGCTTGAGGGAGAGACAGTGAAAGAGGAAGAGAGATAGAGAGAGGGAGAGAAAGAGAGAGAGGGAGAAAGAGGGAGAAAGAAAGAGAGGGAGAGAGGAAGAAAGAGTGAGAAAGAGGAAGAAAAAGAGAATGTGTAAGAGAGAGAAGAAATGCCAGTAGAGGTGCAGTGTGTGTGTTAGAGAGACCGTAAAACTGTAAATTCAAGTTCAAACTCAATCATTCTTACACCAACTCAGTAACCCACCCAGGGTGACATCTGAGAGACTGATGATGTATTGCCTTTTTGTTCAGATGTAAATATGGAAATTGAAATATGCTAAACATGGTGGTAGCTGATTGCTCAGTGGATGGCAGTGATTGAAATGAGGAGGGAGGGATTCGGGAATGACTTTTTGTAATTACTGAAACCTGTTTGTATTACTGTTGCTAGGTAAGTGACTAGGCAGGCCACTGAAGCATATTAGCAGATATTGGTAAGAGGACAGATTGGTATTACTACAAATGGCTAGTAGGTTTGATTGGTAACAGGACAGATTGCTAGCAGGTTAGACTTAAGAAGAGATCCGGTTAATATAAATTGTCAGATGCCCAAATGCCTGTGGAGAATCAGAGGGGGATTGTCCTAGCAGATACACCATTAGAAGAACACCATTAGCACTGGGCTAACATCAGAATGCCGTTAGCACTGGGCTAACATCAGAATGCCGTTAGCACTGGGCTAACATCAGAACGCCATAAGCACTGGGCTAACATCAGAACGCCATTAGCACTGGACTAACATCAGATCGCCATTAGCACTGGGCTAACATCAGAACGCCATTAGCACTGGGCTAACATCAGATCGCCATTAGCACTGGGCTAACATCAGAACGCCATTTGCACTGGGCTAAAATCAGATCGCCATTAGCACTGGGCTAACATCAGATCGCCATTAGCACTGGGCTAACATCAGATCGCCATTAGCACTGGGCTAACCTAAGATTACAGCTAGTACTGGGCTATCCTCAAAACAGAGAGAGCTATGTATATTTGTGTATGTGTGTGTGTGAATGTATGAATATGTTATTATCTGGCTTTGCCCATGGACAGGGCGTGTGTGTGTGTGTGTGTGTGTGTGTGTGCGTGTGCGTGTGTGCTCATGCAGTTTATAGGTCATATATGGTGAACTGTCTGAACTTAAAGCTCTGAACCATCAAATCCAGAACCTACGAAAATTGTTCTCGATTCAAATGTTTCCAAAATTAATTTATTTTTCCTTTTGGGCAAATGAAGCAAAACTGCAATGAAATATATTAATCATGTCAGCTGGCCAGAGCTCGTAATGGACCTGAGAGGCGTGTGTGAATGCATTAGAGAGTGTGAGGTGTGTGTGAATGCATTAGAGAGTGTGAGGCTTGTGTGAATGCATTAGAGAGTGTGAGGCGTGTGTGAATGCATTCGAGAGTGTGAGGCTTGTGTGAATGCATTAGAGAGAGTGAGGCTTGTGTGAATGCATTAGAGAGTGTGAGGCTTGTGTGAATGCATTAGAGAGTGTGAGGCTTGTGTGAATGCATTAGAGAGTGTGAGGTGTGTGTGAATGCATTAGAGAGTGTGAGGTGTGTGTGAATGCATTAGAGAGTGTGAGGCTTGTGTGAATGCATTAGAGAGTGTGAGGTGTGTGTGAATGCATTAGAGAGTGTGAGGCTTGTGTGAATGCATTAGAGAGTGTGAGGCTTGTGTGAATGCATTAGAGAGAGTGAGGCTTGTGTGAATGCATTAGAGAGAGTGAGGCGTGTGTGAATGCATTAGAGAGTGTGAGGTGTGTGTGAATGCATTCGAGAGTGTGAGGCTTGTGTGAATGCATTAGAGAGTGTGAGGCTTGTGTGAATGCATTAGAGAGAGTGAGGCTTGTGTGAATGCATTAGAGAGTGTGAGGCGTGTGTGAATGCATTAGAGAGAGTGAGGCGTGTGTGAATGCATTAGAGAGAGTGAGGCTTGTGTGAATGCATTAGAGAGAGTGAGGCTTGTGTGAATGCATTAGAGAGTGTGAGGCGTGTGTGAATGCATTCGAGAGTGAGGCGTGTGTGAATGCATTAGAGAGTGTGAGGTGTGTGTGAATGCATTAGAGAGTGTGAGGCGTGTGTGAATGCATTAGAGAGAGTGAGGCGTGTGTGAATGCATTAGAGAGTGTGAGGCGTGTGTGAATGCATTAGAGAGAGTGAGGCTTGTGTGAATGCATTAGAGAGAGTGAGGTGTGTGTGAATGCATTAGAGAGTGTGAGGCGTGTGTGAATGCATTAGAGAGAGTGAGGCGTGTGTGAATGCATTAGAGAGTGTGAGGCGTGTGTGAATGCATTAGAGAGTGTGAGGCTTGTGTGAATGCATTAGAGAGTGTGAGGCTTGTGTGAATGCATTAGAGAGTGTGAGGTGTGTGTGAATGCATTAGAGAGAGTGAGGCTGACTGTGTGAATGCATTAGAGAGAGTGAGGCTTGTGTGAATGCATTAGAGAGAGTGAGGCTTGTGTGAATGCATTAGAGAGAGTGAGGCGTGTGTGAATGCATTAGAGAGAGTGAGGCTTGTGTGAATGCATTAGAGAGAGTGAGGCTTGTGTGAATGCATTAGAGAGTGTGAGGTGTGTGTGAATGCATTAGAGAGTGTGAGGCGTGTGTGAATGCATTAGAGAGAGTGAGGCTTGTGTGAATGCATTAGAGAGAGGCGTGTGTGAATGCATTAGAGAGAGTGAGGCTTGTGTGAATGCATTAGAGAGAGTGAGGCGTGTGTGAATGCATTAGAGTGTGAGGTGTGTGAATGCATTGTGTGTGCATTAGTGTGAATGCATTAGAGAGTGTGAGGTGTGTGTGAATGCATTAGAGAGTGTGAGGCTTGTGTGAATGCATTAGAGAGAGTGAGGCGTGTGTGAATGCATTAGAGAGAGTGAGGCTTGTGTGAATGCATTAGAGAGTGTGAGGTGTGTGTGAATGCATTAGAGAGTGTGAGGCGTGTGTGAATGCATTAGAGAGTGTGAGGTGTGTGTGAATGCATTAGAGAGTGTGCTATAACACAGGCCTGATCACCCTGTGCCCCGAGGGGGTTGGGGGGCTTATGTGCTGTGGGGTTCATTTAAAAGCATGCTAATGTACTCCTCTTCAGAACCTCCCTTGCTTATTAATATACATATTTAAAAAGAGAAAATTATGCAAATAAGCCCAGATCTGATTTGAAGATTCATAGTTTGGTCTGGAATACAATTGCATACACATTAACTGTCCACCTAAGGCAAAATTGGGACGTTTTTCCCCAGTTTAACCTAATTACAAACATTAAAACATTTCAGCCTGTGTGTGTGTGTGTGTGTGTGTACATGGGGGAATCATTATTCTCCACTGTGTGATGACCTGTAAACTCTCCTCCCATTAAATCCATGGGTGGGGGCGTCGGGGTTGCTGTTGGCCAGGGGCCCCCAGCCCTGTATTTGCTCTCTGCCTGTGAACTGAGTGGTTTCTAAATGGCTCTGTGAGGGAGTAACTGACCCAGACACAAACTGCAGTGCAGCCAGTGACACGGATGGGTTCAGGACAGGAGGGTTCAGGACGGCAGTGTTCAGGACGGCAGTGTTCAGGACAGAAGGGTTCACTGCTCTCTTTTTTAAGCCCCTTTGGTCCTGTTTGCATCTTTGATACAAATCTCAGGACAAATAAAGCAATAACAATTCAAAATACTGAACACAGTCAAATCCTGAATATCACAAATAAGGGTGAAGAATGTTTTTAAAATCTTATTATAATTCATATATTTTTGGAAGCCCATATTTTTTAACATCAAATAAACATTCCAGCTCTGCTCCTGCTGCTAGTCTGAGCAGTATGTTTACCTGTTTGCCTTGCAGTCAAAGTTAGGTATGATATTTGTGTGTCTGTGTGTGTGGCTCTGTTTATGGAAGATGCTTAGCTGGTTGCCATGGTGACTGCAAAGCGGGGTTTTGAGGTCCCTGTTGCTAACCTGTCGCCCCCGGCGACATCTCTTAATGCCTGGTCGCTTCCCATCATACTCTGGGTGTGTGTGGGCTGCTTTGAGAAAAGCCATCCAATCAGAGAGCAGCATGCCAAAATACATAAGCACAGCAGACACAGCCGAACAAGACAACAACCCCACAAACCTGCACATTAAAACATATGGCAGTCGCATACACACCGAGTCTACGCACACCACCACTGACACGCTGTATCTCCTCACACTGACGTCATGTAGCAGCCACAGACACGCTGTATCTCCTCACACTGACGTCATGTAGCAGCCACAGACACGCTGTATCTCCTCACACTGATGTCATGTAGCAGCCACAGACACGCTGTATCTCCTCACACTGACGTCATGTAGCAGCCACAGACACGCTGTATCTCCTCACACTGACGTCATGTAGCAGCCACAGACACGCTGTATCTCCTCACACTGACGTCATGTAGCAGCCACAGACACGCTGTATCTCCTCACACTGACGTCATGTAGCAGCCACAGACACGCTGTATCTCCTCACACTGACGTCATGTAGCAGCCACAGACACGCTGTATCTCCTCACACTGATGTCATGTAGCAGCCACAGACACGCTGTATCTCCTCACACTGATGTCATGTAGCAGCCACAGACACGCTGTATCTCCTCACACTGACGTCATGTAGCAGCCACAGACACGCTGTATCTCCTCACACTGGCGTCATGTAGCAGCCACAGACACGCTGTATCTCCTCACACTGACGTCATGTAGCAGCCACAGACACGCTGTATCTCCTCACACTGACGTCATGTAGCAGCCACAGACACGCTGTATCTCCTCACACTGATGTCATGTAGCAGCCACAGACACGCTGTATCTCCTCACACTGATGTCATGTAGCAGCCACAGACACGCTGTATCTCCTCACACTGACGTCATGTAGCAGCCACAGACACGCTGTATCTCACCTCAGCCAAACAGACACGCTGTATCTCCTCACACTGACGTCATGTAGCAGCCACAGACACGCTGTATCTCCTCACACTGATGTCATGTAGCAGCCACAGACACGCTGTATCTCCTCACACTGGCGTCATGTAGCAGCCACAGACACGCTGTATCTCCTCCCACTAGCGTCATGTAGCAGCCACAGACACGCTGTATCTCCTCACACTGACGTCATGTAGCAGCCACAGACACGCTGTATCTCCTCACACTGATGTCATGTAGCAGCCACAGACACGCTGTATCTCCTCACACTGATGTCATGTAGCAGCCACAGACACGCTGTATCTCCTCACACTGACGTCATGTAGCAGCCACAGACACGCTGTATCTCCTCACACTGACGTCATGTAGCAGCCACAGACACGCTGTATCTCCTCACACTGACGTCATGTAGCAGCCACAGACACGCTGTATCTCCTCACACTGATGTCATGTAGCAGCCACAGACACGCTGTATCTCCTCACACTGATGTCATGTAGCAGCCACAGACACGCTGTATCTCCTCACACTGATGTCATGTAGCAGCCACAGACACGCTGTATCTCCTCACACTGATGCCTCTTACAGAACATTTTTAAACAATTTCTGCCGAGTTTTGCTGTCATGACTAGCTGTGTTCTATTTCCTATTGAAGAACAATATTATAGACTGTTCAACAGGACCATCGTCTACAACAACTCATATTAGGCATGTCCTCATTCCAATAGGAAGCCTTCCGTGAATTATTAATCAGCAGGACATGAATATTTAACATCCACTCACTGATTAAAGTGCTTTAAAGTTGAAGCTCTAAAATGAAATGATGGTGTCATATGGTTTTCACTCAGGTCCTTTTCCCTTATGTAGTAATAAATCCTCTTAAACGAAGCTTAACTTTCCCCTCCATGTTCAGACCATTAGAGACACTGAGTGTTCTAACGAAAGTAATGTAAACATTAAACACCCCTGTCCTGCCAAATCACCAGACACGTTATTTCTTTTTATTTTTTCTTTCTTTCTTTCTCTCTCTCTGTCGTACACATATTCACGTGGTTAGATCTGCTCAGATATCCCTGTAGCATTGAGCTGCCGGTTCTGCCTGCAGTGAATCTGACGTGTTCCAGTCTGAGTCTGTCAACCATGCCGCCATCAGAGCGTCACGTCTCACTCTGCAGGACTCTTGTGAATCTACACACTAATCTGCATTTCAGGTGTCCACATTGAGTGTGTGTATGAGGACATGTTCATGTGTGTGTGTGTGAGTGTGTATGTGTGTGTGTGTGCGTGCGTGTATGTGTGTGCATGCATGTTCGTGTGTGTCTGTGTGCATGTGTGTGCATGCATGTTCGTGTGTCTTTGTGCATGTGTGTGCATGCATGTTCGTGTGTGTCTCTGCGTGTGTCTCTGCGTGTGCCTCTGCGTGTGTCTCTGCGTGTGTCTCTGCGTGTGCCTCTGCGTGTGCCTCTGCGTGTGTCTCTGCGTGTGCCTCTGCGTGTGTCTCTGCGTGTGTCTTTGCGTGTGTCTCTGCGTGTGTCTCTGCGTGTGTCTTTGCGTGTGCCTCTGCGTGTGCCTCTGCGTGTGCCTCTGCGTGTGTCTCTGCGTGTGCCTCTGCGTGTGTAGGAAGGTGTCAGTCACACTGAGTAAACCAGTTTGTGAGTGAGTGACAGCTCTGGTTTTAAGTCTCTATGACTGTATGTTGATTAGGCCTCTCTGGAACACTGTGGATTAGAGACACTTCAGTGTGTTTGCATGAGGTTTTGTGAGTGACAGAACAGAAGACAAACTGAGACAGAGGGAGAATAAGAGAGGGGGAGAGAATAAGAGAGGGAGAGAATAAGAGAGAGAGGGAGAGAATAAGAGAGAGAGGGAGAGAATAAGAGAGAGATGGAGCAGAAGACTGCAGGAGAGAGAGGTTGATTGCTGATGGCTGTTTGTCTGTTCCTGCTGTCTGTGCTGTTGATTCTGATTCGTCTTTTTCATTGAAACAGACACTCTGAGCTCTGCGGAAATGGTGCACATGGCAACAGTCCAGCCAATCCGAGAAAGCCTCATAATGAGTGGGTGGAACTTAACATATTCGAAGTATAAAGACCAATTAGAATTGAGGCCAGTGATTATTTCATCTCAAGATGTAGCACTTTTTTTTCAAAATAAAATAAAACTAATTATTTATAGAAAACTGAATGACAAATATTAAGTGCTCTTGATTTAAATAGAAAAGAAAAAATTATGAAAATGCAGCATCAAAATAATGAAGTAACAAAGTAAACTGTGAGCCCAACAGAAGTGTTTTAAGTGTTTTAAGTGTTTCTAGCTGTTTCTAAGTGATTCTAGCTGTTTTTAGCTGTTTCTAACTGTTTCTAGGTGTTTCTAGCTGTTTCTAGCTGTTTTAGGTGTTTCTAGGTGTTTCTAGCTGTTTCTAGCTGTTTTTAGGTGTTTCTATGTGTTTCTAGGTATTTCTAGGTGTTTCTAGGTATTTCTAGGTGTTTCTAGGTGTTTCTATCTGTTTCTAGGTGTTTCTAGGTGTTTCTAGGTATTTCTAGGTTCCAACATGGATTAGTAAACTGCTCAGGTCGGAGCAGCTTCATTGGCCTTGGAGCCGCTTCCTGTGATGTGTAGAATAGTGCTGCTTCGAGCTTAACCACGGGCTTGTTGTGGTTGCCAGTGGAGACAGTACTGTCTCATTTATCTACTGGGGTTCTGGTTTTATTTTTGATGTATCATTGAAGATGCATATTCATTACAGAACCCAGAGACAAGTCCAGTCCAGTCTAGCCCAGTCCAGTCCAGTCCAGTGTAGTCCAGTCCAGCCCGTGACCCACAGCCAGAGCCCATTTCAGTCCAGAGCCCAGATCCGAACCCGGTGTAGCTCAGCCCAGCAGAGTCCAGACACACCTGGCTGACACACACATCAAGTCAGTATTCAGTATGTTCACTACTATGAAATTCCAGCAGCTCTCTGCTCGTTGGGTTGTGAAAGTGGGCTGGCCTCACTGCTGCCCAAGCTTATGCATTTATGCCACCACTGTGTCATGTGACAGCGTAGCTGCTGATGGCATATGTGACCATTACCACAACACAGCTCCTGTGATGTGAGCCTAATATAAAAACGCATTGTTTCAGTGCACTGATCTCCACCCACTGGTATTACCAACTCTGATCCATTACAACCTATGCAGCTCAATCTACCATTTGGCCCACTGAAAAACGTCCTGCTGATCCTGGTTAACCACCCTAGCACAGAATGCTAAAATATCCTCCTACAGGCTAAAATATCCTCCTACAAGCTAAAATATCCTCCTACAGGCTAAAATATCCTCCTACAAGCTAAAATATCCTCTTACAGGCTAAAATATCCTCCTACAGGCTAAAATATCCTCCTACAAGCTAAAATATCCTCTTACAGGCTAAAATATCCTCCTACGGGCTAAATGTATGTTCACAACAATCTCAGCCCTAATCCTAACGAGGTTACATTTGACTTAGAGAACTGCATAAATAAATATGTTTCTAAAGCTGACAATATGAGGTCCGATTTTCAAATTCTTCTCATATCTCGTATGAAACCACACCTTTACTGAAACGAACGAACTATACTGATGTTTGAACTAAGTTTACAAAGGTGTTGGGTTCACAAAAATAGTGAAATATTTAAATAAACTAGTATAGAAATCTGTAAAACATATCAAGCTTCATGGAGTATCAAAATGTCAAGATTCATGTGTGCAAGTGGGGAAAAAGGAATCAAACCCCTCAGGATTTAAAGCACCCTTATCTTCATCACCATTATCTACAAGACCACTAGCATTAGCTAGCTAGCAAGATACAGACGTCGTGCCTAAATGTGAACCTAGTTGTGTACGTCCACTATTATACTGTGGATATTGTAATAACATCCATTTATCCATCAATCTTTTATACTTCCTCATCAAACACCTCAAGATTTCAAGCTACATTCATCGCTGCTATGTACTGTAAATCGATACGTTACCTGTGTAGCTAGCTAGCTAGCTCCTGCTAGCTAGTAGGTGTCGCTTCAGCAGCTGTTTGCAAAATATGATCCGCAAAACAATTCAGAAAAAAAGCTCGCCAGCCAACCAGATGTCGAATGAGAACAGAAGGTTCTATCTTCTTCCGATACTAGATAGATATTAATAAATACAGATATGAATAAAAACTGATTAAAACATAGATTTGGACGCGGCGCCGCGTCAATAGACATGGACCTGCACAATCTCGCGGTGTAGCAAATCTCTTCTGTACTCACTGCGTGAAGTTGAAGATCTGGATGCAAACACCTGTTTCTCCGCCACTAGGGGGTCTGGATGGGAGACTGGATGAATGAAAGCATGTAACACAGGTAGTCTACAGCTCACACAGCAGCAGCTTGGGTGCTAAAGCTGTATGAATTATGAATTAGAGTGTGTACTTAGTATGAATTAGAGTGTGTACTTAGTATGAATTAGACTGTGTACTTACTATGAATTAGAGTGTGTACTTAGTATGAATTAGAGTGTGTACTTAGTATGAATTAGAGTGTGTACTTAGTATGAATTAGAGTGTGTACTTAGTATGAATTAGACTGTGTACTTACTATGAATTAGAGTGTGTACCTTCATGTATTAGAGTGTGTACCCTCATGTATTAGAGTGTGTACCCTCATGTATTAGAGTGTGTACCCTCATGTATTAGTGTACTTGGTGTTGGTTATTGTGTGTACTTTAAATGTTGGAGTATGTACTGTCTGTGAAGGAATGTGTACCTATTGAGTCCCCATGATTAAAAAATATGAAAAATTAACAGAAGATATTGAACTTTTTTAAACAGAGCAGGAGTGTTTGGAACAGTTAAGCTCTGTGCTTTAAAGTAATCTTTTCTTAATGAGCTGATAAGTTGATTCAAGTGTGTTTTATTAGGGATTCTGATTATAGCCATACCATGGACATTTCATGACCCAGATAGAAACTGAATGTAGAGCCTGACATGTACACTGGAGCATAAGCCCTAGACCCTAAACGTGGAACATTCACTGGAACATGAGCCCTAGACCCTAGATGTGGAACACTCACTGGAACATGAGCCCTAGACCCTAGATGTGGAACACTCACTGGAACATGAGCCCTAGACCCTAAACGTGGAACATTCACTGGAACATGAGCCCTAGACCCTAGATGTGGAACACTCACTGGAACATGAGCCCTAGACCCTAGATGTGGAACACTCACTGGAACATGAGCCCTAGACCCTAAACGTGGAACATTCACTGGAACATGAGCCCTAGACCCTAGATGTGGAACACTCACTGGAACATGAGCCCTAGACCCTAGATGTGGAACACTCACTGGAACATGAGCCCTAGACCCTAGACGTGGAACATTCACTGGAACATGAGCCCTAGACCCTAGATGTGGAACACTCACTGGAACATGAGCCCTAGACCCTAGATGTGGAACACTCACTGGAGCATAAGCCCTAGACCCTAGACGTGGAACATTCACTGGAACATGAGCCTTAGACCCTAGACGTGGAACACTCGCTGGAGCATAAGCCCTAGACCCTAGACATGGAACACTGGAACATAAGCCCTAGACCCTAGACCCTAGACGTGGAACACTCACTGGAGCATAAGCCCTAGACCCTAGACCCTAGACCCTAGACGTGGAACACTCACTGGAACATAAGCCTTAGACCCTAGACCCTAGACGTGGAACACTCACTGGAGCACATGCAGGATCTGGAATATGTTTTTTTTCAAATTTTAAATAACCCCAGAAAAGACATTTACAAAATAATGAGTGGTGATCAAAATCATTTTCAGAATTGTTATGAATGCTCAGCATTCTCATTTAAATCAGTCAGTTAATAAGGCACCTTGGACTTGCTGATGACATCACATAACTCCCAGTAGCAAAGTCACAGCAGTGGAGCATTTCAATGGGTAACTCAGTGAGTCTAAGAGAGAGACAGAGAGAGAGACAGAGAGAGAGAGAGAGGAGATAAACAGAGAGAAAGAGAGAGAGAAAATGTCTGTATGAGCTTGAAAACTATTTTGCTGTGTTTATAAATTTAGTTTGAACTCACAACAATATAGCATGGCTGTCTCCATCTGAATGAGAAGCATTTAACTGATATAACATTAAAACTGAGAGTCTAACATCTATCATAGACTAACAGTCTAACAGACTAATATAGACTAACACAGACTAACAGACTAAAACAGTCTAACAGACTAACAAATACTAACACAGACTAACAGACTAACACAGACTAACAGACTAACACAGACTAACACAGACTAACATAGACTAACACAGACTAACAGACTAACACAGACTAACAGACTAACATAGACTAACAGACTAACACAGACTAACAGACTAACATAGACTAACAGACTAACATAGACTAACATAGACTAACAGACTAACACAGACTAACAGACTAACAGACTAACATAGACTAACAGACTAACATGGACAAACACAGACTAACAGACTAACAGACTAACACAGACTAACAGAGACTAACAGGCTAACATAGACTAACATAGACTAACAGACTAACACAGACTAACAGACTAACATAGACTAACATAGACTAACAGAGACTAACAGAGACTAACAGACTAACATAGACTAACAGACTAACATAGACTAACATAGACTAACAGACTAACATAGACTAACACAGACTAACAGACTAACATGGACTAACACTACCATAACACTAATGCTGAGAGATGTTGTGGGAATATAAAGAGTCCCGTGTGCACTGACATATAACAACCCTGAGCTGGACCAGCCAAGAACACTGTCAGACATAGATGTGTGTACGCATGTAGACACGTGTGTGTGTGCATCTGTCTGCACGTGTGTGTGTGTGTGTATGTATAAAGGTGGAGCGCCATGATACACTGAAGGAAAGAGACAGATTGGCTGTCCAAAATGAATTTCTCTCTGCGGAACATCTGGACACACAGTAATAGGACTGGTTAACTATCAAAGCCATTGTTTTACATTGACAAATATTGTTTGCATAGTGAAGTGTTTGATTAATGAATTTTCTCCTGCTACTGTCAGTGCACTTAGTAAAATTGATGGCTAAAAGACTTCCACAGACAAAGAAGGGTCAGCCGCTCAGGGTACGCTGCCAGAAATATCAACTCCAGCCGGCCAGGGCAGTGTTTACGCTCACTCTCACAGTTCTGATTTAGTAGGTCTGAGGAGCTCCCACAGAAGGAGGCCACAGTCTCCATTTATCACCACTGTTATGGAAACAAACCCAACAATGTCCACTGGATTATCTGAGACCCGCCGAAGTTCACAGATCCTGTAGGGGACCTGGGGATCACAGATCCTGTGGGAGACCTGGGGATCACAGATCCTGTGGGGGACATGTGGATCACAGATCCTGTGAGGGACCTGGGGATCACAGATCAGCTGAATGCAGCTGAATGGGTGAGAAAGCTGTACTTAGTATGAATGTGTGTGTGTGTGTGCATGTGTGAGGGCATGTGTGTGTGCAGGTGTGTGTGCATGTGTGTGGGCAGGTGTGTGGAGTATGTAGGAACAGGTGTGTGTGCAGGTGTGTGTGCAGGTGTGTGGGCAGGTGTGTGGAGTAGGTAGGAACAGGTGTGTGTGTGTGGGCAGGTGTGTGGAGTATGTAGGAACAGGTGTGTGGGCAGGTGTGTGGAGTATGTAGGAACAGGTGTGTGGCAGGTGTGTGTGCAGGTAGGAACAGGTAGGCAGGTGAACAGGTGTGTGGGCAGGTGTGTGGAGTATGTAGGAACAGGTGTGTGGGCAGGTGTGTGGAGTATGTAGGAACAGGTGTGTGTGCAGGTGTGTGGCAGGTGTGTAGGAACAGGTGTGTGGTGTGTGTGTGTGCAGGTGTGTGTGCAGGTGTGTGGAGTATGTAGGAACAGGTGTGTGTGCAGGTGTGTGTGCAGGTGTGTGGAGTATGTAGGAACAGGTGTGTGCAGGTGTGTGTGCAGGTGTGTGTGAGGGCAGGTGTGTGTGCAGGTGTGTGTGCAGGTGTGAGGGCATGTGTGAGGGCATGTGTGAGGGCATGTGTGAGGTCTGCGCTCATCCTGATCTTCATGACTGCTCATCTGGCTGCTGGACAGGAGCACCTCAAATGTCACGCCGGCCGGTTCTGGCCCGTCACGCAGCCCTAGAGCCTCAGAGCAGCTGGGCCACACCACAGCTCCGTGTTTATTCATCCAGACCCGACACAGACGCCCCCGTCCAGCCGCGAGGCTGCCGCCCTCTGCGTGAGCTTCAGATCGGTGTGCGGCGGTGGAGGTTTAACATTCCCTGGTTCACAGGGGTATGGTAATGTGACCCTTCTGTCAGGTTGGGGGCTAACAGCCTCCTCCGCCCCAGGGGCAGCAGAACCACTCAGTTAGTGGGACTCCAAATACAAAACCGCAGTGGAATTGATTAGTATTTGTGAGGAGGCCAAACCCCGAGGGCTCGTCAGGACTTTTGTGGTGCTGTCCAACGGAGCCCTTTGTTTGTTGTATGCGTGTCAACATGAGGCTCTTTCCTCTCCTGGTGCTGCAAATATCACTAAATATTTGCATCTGATAACATTTGGACAGCGTGTTTCAGTATTCAGATCAGTGCGGCCTGTGTGAGAGTGTGAAATGTATAACCAACATCGCCTCACTCCTCTATTTCTCCTGTCTCTCTGCTGCACTGATATATAATTAAGGCAGGACAAAGAAGCTAATAAAAAAGTGTGGGTGTAGGTAGTGTAGGTGTGGTTGGTGTAGGTGCGGGTGTAGGTGGTGTAGGTGTGGTTGGTGTAGGTGTGGGTGTAGGTGGTGTGTGTGGGTGGAGGGAGGTATAAGGTGTGGGTGTATGTGGTGTAGGTCTGGGTGTGGGTGGAGGTGGTACTGGTGTAGGTGGTGTAGGTGTGGGTGGAGGGTGGTATAAGGTGTGGTGTATGTGATGTAGGTGTGGGTGGAGGTGGAACGGGTGTGGGTAGTTTAGGTGCAGTTCTCCTCCTGGGCTCCCTAAGATTGCCAGTCGATTGTGTGTGTGTGTATGGGGGGGCTCTGAAAAGGCCAGGGGGAGGAGCCTCTGCTTGAGACTCCCACAAAAGGCCAGGGGGAGGAGCCTCTGCTTGAGACTTCCACAAAAGGCCAGGGGGAGGAGCCTCTGCTTGAGACTCCCACAAAAGGCCAGGGGGAGGAGCCTCTGCTTGAGACTTCCACAAAAGGCCAGGGGGAGGAGCCTATGCTTGAGACTCCCACAAAAGGCCAGGGGGAGGAGCCTCTGCTTGAGACTTCCACAAAAGGCCAGGGGGAGGAGCCTATGCTTGAGACTCCCACAAAAGGCCAGGGGGAGGAGCCTCTGCTTGAGACTTCCACAAAAGGCCACTTAGCTGACATTTCATACTCACTCAGGTGACTGATGACAGCAGAAGCAGTCTGCCTTGTCCTGGAGCCCCACTGGTTTTTCTTAAAGGTGAAGCATTATGAGCCTTTTGCTCAGCTCTGCTTTGTGCTGCGCCCAGAATGGGAGCCGTTTGTTCTCTTGTGTGGGAGGGAGGGGCACGCTGGAGCTGCAGATTACGAGAGTTCATCATGGCAGAGGTTGGAGATGGCATTTCAGATGACGTCTGGCGTGGGTGCGTTATGAGCTGAGCAGCACAAATGCAGACGCAAGCATCGCTCACACACGGCCCTTCGGTACTGACATGTTCATCTGCTATGAACACAGGAGAGCATTCCAGTCGCCTAACAGCGTAAAGCCACTGTGCTGAAACCTGCAGCTGGTCCTGCAGCTGGTCCTGAAACCGGTCCTGTAGCTGGTCCTGCGGCTGGTCCTGCAGTCCTGCGGCCACTGAGATGACAGATGATAGTGGGTTGATCTCTGCTGGGCTCCAACTCTCCAGTCCTTCAGAGGTCAAAGGGATCTCTGTGTTCACCAGTCATCTGAACATCATCTGAACTCCTCAGGAACACGTGTACCTGTCTGTGTACCTGCACAGGTGTGAGGTCTCTGGGACTCAGGCATCCAAAACTCATACAGTTGGCAGGATCTTTAAAGATAAGCTCTGCATTACATCATCATGATGTTACGATGGTGCTACCATGGCTGAGGCAGAGATGAACTCTTCTTAAATGTGTAGTGTAGTGCGGTAGCTTCTCCATCCACTCTGGACTGAGAGAGACGTCCACACCTTCTCACTGCAGATGCTCCCCCTTCAGACACAGCGTGACAGAAGTGTGGCATTGAACATAATGGATAAGGTCTTCGTTAAGCAGGATTCTTTCAAATGATGTCTCAGCCTTCCAGTAAGTCTATGGTGTTTAAAGCGGCCTTCGTTAAAGCAAGCCTGCGGCTTTGAAAGCGCTGGTGTCTCTAATCTCCAGAGCAGCAGCCGTATGACTGTGTGCTTGACTGAGGAGAAGATCGAGAGGAGAGCATTTCAAATATGTCCTGACTAAGGGGACAGAGACTCAGGGACTCTCCTGGGGAGTCTTGCGGGAGCCTCAGCTGAGACTACACTTCAAGCAGCACCCTAACCCTAACCCTAGGCAAAAACATCTGGGAAATGAAACCGTCTCGGCAGGATCAGGTCTCACGACGACCGGATCAGGTCTCACGATGACCGGATCAGGTCTCACAATGGTAGGATCAGGTCTCACGATGGTAGGATCAGGTCTCACGATGACCGGATCAGGTCTCACAACGGTAGGATCAGGTCTCACAACGGTAGGATCAGGTCTCACGATGGTAGGATCAGGTCTCACGATGACCGGATCAGGTCTCACAACGGTAGGATCAGGTCTCACGACGGAAGGATCAGGTCTCACGACGGTAGGATCAGGTCTCACGACGACCGGATCAGGTCTCGCCACGGTCTCATGATGGCAGGATCAGGTATCATGATTACATGTTGACATGTCATGACTGCAGGTTCAGGTCACATGATTACAGGTTTCATGATTTCAATGCACAAGGAAACATGTATTAAGATATATGAACATGTCCAGGGCCAGAGGCAACTCGTGAAGTCACTCCTGCTCCTAATAATTCCTACAAGGAGAGATTTGGTTTGTGTTTCATGAATTTTGGTTGTGCATCACATTCTGCTCCAGTGAGCACTGGGTGAACTGGGAGTGATGAGAGTACTGAGAATCATAGGAATGATAATGAAGGGAATAATTGCCATCCTGTGCTGTGTTGCTCTGCACATGGAGGATTATAACTGGGCTAAACTGAGTTTACATTACATTACTCAGGCTAACAGTAAAACCTTCCTTACTTCCTAACTTTATTTCCATTAGCAGAAGTCACAGCAATAACACGCACTGCCCCCCCACTCCTCCCATCACTCCTCCTCTCACTCCTCCTCACTCCTCACCTCAATTTTCTCACTCGTCCTCACACTCCTCCTCACTCCTTCTCTCACTCCTCCCCTCACTCCTCCCATCACTCCTCACACTCCTCCTACCCTCACTCTTCTCACTCCTCTCCACAATCCTCTCCACACTCCTCCCCTCTCCTCTATCTGGTGGCATTTGGAGGCCCGTTAGGGGAGTGTGTAATGATGTAGTGACTGCAGGATAATGGGGTGCATGTTTTCTCTATTTTCTGTCTTTTTATTCTCTCCATGTCTCCCTCTTTCTGTCTCCCTCTTTCTGTCTCTCTCTCCTTTGTTTTCCCTCTGCAGAATGATTACAGGGCTCAGGCAGCAGCCATTTCGACTCAATTGTAGACATAATGGCTCTGTTTGTGTTTGTGTGTCCGGGAGAAGGAGGGAGAGCTGGGAGTGTGTACTGGGCTGCTCACACTCTGCGGAGTGTGTACTGGTACTCACACTCCGGCCCACAGGCCCCCAACCCAGATCACACCAGGCCCTTTATTTCATCTTTAATATGGAAATGTATTTGAAAAGCAGTCTGGTCCCTACTGCCTGGAAAATCAGAATGTGTAATGTGGCAGATACCGCTGTGGTAGGATGTGGCTGTGGTTAACAAACGGTACAAAGAAACTGGCTAAAACTGAGAGTTAAAGAAATCAGCCCTGCTGGGAAAGATGGAGAGTGTCACGGGGGCGGAGTCTACTTTAAATGTCACTGATGTGTTCAGTAGAATCTCTGAAGTAGCACATGTGCACTGTGCGTGTGTATATGTGTGTATGTGTGTGTGTGTGTGTGTGAGTGTGTGTCTATGGAGAGAAAGAGAGGGTTTGTGCATGTTGGCATGTGCATTTGAAATCTCTTCAGATGTAGAAATCCTCCCTCTTTTTAAATAATACATTGGAGCATCTGTGCTCTGACTGGGATTGGTCATCTAACGCGGACGTGTCCCAGTCTGCTCCTGGAACTGCACCACTGTGCAGAGTTGAACTCCACCTGTCATGTGGAGATGCTATTGAAGGACCTGATTAGCTGGATCAGGGCTGCAGGATCAGGGCTGCAGGATCAGGGCTGCGGGATCAGGGCTACAGGATCAGGGCTGCGGGATCAGGGCTGCAGGATCAGGGCTGCGGGATCAGGGCTGCAGGATCAGGGCTGCGGGATCAGGGCTGTGGGATCAGGGCTGCGGGATCAGGGCTGTGGGATCAGGGCTGCGGGATCAGGGCTGTGGGATCAGGGCTGTGGGATCAGAGCTGCGGGATCAGGGCTGCGGGATCAGGGCTGCAGGATCAGGGCTGCGGGATCAGGGCTGCAGGATCAGGGCTGCGGGATCAGGGCTGCGGGATCAGGGCTGCAGGATCAGGGCTGTGGGATCAGGGCTGCGGGATCAGGGCTGCAGGATCAGGGCTGCAGGATCAGGGCTGCGGGATCATCAGAGCTGCGGGATCAGGGCTGCGGGATCAGAGCTGCAGGATCAGGGCTGCGGGATCAGGGCTGCGGGATCAGAGCTGCAGGATCAGAGCATTAAAGAGAGAGACAGGAGGGCTTCACTTGTGCTCCATTCATTCTCACACACCTCCAGCTTTACACACTCCTCACTCTTCACACACTCCTCACTCTTCACACACTCTTCACACTCTCTTTCTGGACAGGTTCTCTGTGTTAGAGATCAAAAGTTGGAGTGGATCATCTCAGGTTTTGTGAAGTAAATTTGGTGTATTTGGTCAAAGGTTTCATATTCAGTGAGAAAGTGCAGCTCTGTTTGTTGGCTGTTTGCTGGAGAACGGTGGTTCTGGTTCTAGTTGACTGACAGGGTCCAGGTCAGCAGTACTGCTCCAGCAGGACCAGGTCTGGGGGGTGGACAGCAGAACTAGGTAACTAGGTCATCTGCACAGAGCAGAATAAGAGAATATACCCCTCTACCCCCCCAAAGTAAACCCAAGTCTGTGATTCTGTGGCTCCTGTCTGACAGCCTGTTAGGGGTAATGTTTACTCTCTGTGGCAAATAATCTGTATCTAATAACCATGATGATTGTCTGACATGAGGAAAAAATATGATTGTTGTGACAGAGATTGAGGAGGTGCATAATTACCAGTTGGGAAAATGTTGTGGTGGCCCACAGACCATTAAAGTCATCTGCCAAACTGACATCTGCCCATCCCAACCCCCTCTACCCCCCTATACCCCCTCTATACCCCCCTATACCCCCCACCTCACCCAGACCCCCAGGATCTAATGCACATGCTATGAAACGCTCTTTGGTCCCATCGCAGATGAAAATGCCTGAGTCCTTTATTTCAGCCTTTACTATCAATTAGACAATTGCAGCAAATTACAGCTGAACAGCTGAGCAGTTTCAACCTTTCTAAATGCAGCCTGTGTTTGTTCCTGGGCCTCCTGGCGCCTGCGTGAGGAACCTCTGCTGTCACCCTGTGATGCTGCAGACATATTAGCAGTGTTTAAAACCACCACAGCACTCGTGTCTATTGTGTGCATTACTGACTTCAGGATCTTGAATAATAAAAAATGGATTGTCACCCACTAATGGCTTTTCCTCATCAAAATTCATAACCACTTTCAAAGCATAACAATGAAAAATATCAAAGCCCAAATATATTTACATCCCCAGACACAAACTACTGCCCCCCCCCAAAGCTGGAAACACTATCCTTCTGCAACTACTGAGACTGCTGAGATGTTGCCATGGCAATGGAGAACCTGGACATTTATGGGATGTTTGCAGTGATAGTTCTCTCTCATGCTCCCATGTGGATATTCTGGATCCATCTCAGCTCACAATGATCAACAGATGCATTTACCTGCACACCATTAGATAGCCTCCTAATGGATTAGCATGTTGCTCATTTAACAGACCTTCCATAATCCCCCAGTGCCTACAACAACAGATCCCCAGTGCCTACAACAACAGATCCCCCAGTGCCTACAACAGATCCCCCAGTGCCAGCAAGTCCTGTCATCATGTTCACCAGTGATCCCACAAGTGATCTGAGTATCAGATCGGATCAGATCGGTTCTTCACTGCTCATGACAACCTTCATTCACACTGTCAAATCCCAGGCCACTGTTGGTGCTACCATGCGTGAAATGTTTGTAGTAAACACCAAGTCTGGTGAGAATCTTCACATTTTCACCACATCAAGCTCCACTGAAGTGTTGAATGTTCACAAAATGAAAACCATCCATGAATGCTGTATACAAAATCAGATGCAGTTCAGTCAAATGTCCTGTGGTTGTAGGAATGTATTGTACTCCGTGCATTAAATTAAGTATTTTAGCTGTTTATCATCCATCCATCCATCCATCCATCCATCTATGTATCTAGCTAGCTAGCCATCCAAGAAACTCTAAAAACCCCAAGTCTAAAAACTCAAAAACATCTTATCGAGTAGTGTGTAGTAGTACAGTAGTATATAGTGTGTAGTAGTACAGTAGTATATAGTGTGTAGTAGTACAGTAGTAGTATATAGTGTGTAGTAGTACAGTAGTATATAGTGTGTAGTAGTACAGTAGTAGTATATAGTGTGTAGTAGTACAGTAGTAGTATATAGTGTGTAGTAGTACAGTAGTAGTATATAGTGTGTAGTAGTACAGTAGTATATAGTGTGTAGTAGTACAGTAGTAGTATTAGTAGTATATAGTGTGTAGTAGTACAGTAGTATATAGTAGTGTAGTACAGTAGTATATAGTGTATAGTAGTACAGTAGTAGTATATAGTGTGTAGCAGTATAGTAGTATATAGTGTGTAGTAGTACAGTAGTAGTATATAGTGTGTAGTAGTACAGTAGTATATAGTGTATAGTAGTACAGTAGTAGTATATAGTGTGTAGCAGTATAGTAGTATATAGTGTATAGTAGTACAGTAGTACTATATAGTGTGTAGCAGTATAGTAGTATATAGTGTGTAGTAGTACAGTAGTAGTATATAGTGTGTAGTAGTACAGTAGTATATAGTTGTACAGTAGTACAGTAGTATATAGTGTGTAGTAGTACAGTAGTAGTATATAGTGTGTAGTAGTATAGTAGTAATATATAGTGTATAGTAGTACAGTAGTATATAGTGTATAGTAGTACAGTAGTAGTATATAGTGTGTAGTAGTATAGTAGTAGTATATAGTGTATAGTAGTACAGTAGTATATAGTGTGTAGTAGTAGTACAGTAGTATATAGTGTGTAGTAGTATAGTAGTATATAGTGTATAGTAGTACAGTAGTAGTATATACTGTATAGTAGTACAGTAGTATATAGTGTGTAGTAGTACAGTAGTATATAGTGTGTAGTAGTACAGTAGTAGTATATAGTGTGTAGTAGTACAGTAGTATATAGTGTGTAGTAGTACAGTAGTATATACTGTGTAGTAGTATAGTAGTATACATTGTGTAGCAGTATAGTAGTAGTATATTCTGCTGTCCTTCCCTGGCTGTCCAGGGCTTTGGTTGGGGGGATGTGGTTTCTTCCAGACAGGTGGACACACAACATACGTTCCTGTTAGACTCTCCTTCCTGTCTTCCTCCACAAAGCCTGAGCAGCTCAATTCTCCATCCTGGAGCAGCTGTGATGTTGTGTAAGTATCAATCAGCTGTCTACGTTTGGTGACATCACAGCATGAGTTCCTGCAAGGTACTGCAAGCTACTTCACTCACCTGAACAGTTTTCACGTTCTCTCTGTTGCTAACATCATGGTTGTTAAATGCGTCATTTCAAGTTTGAGATGTTTTTTTTTACAGCTGCTCTCTATACTCCAAACTCTTTCAAGGAGTCCATCTATTAGAACTTCTGTATTTGACACTAAACTGTAGTGATCCACAACCACCCCACAGTAGTACACAGTTAATCAGAAGATGGCAGAATGAGTTTCTCTTTGAACTAGTTCAGATGATTTTGGAAAACTGATCCCTGGAGGGACCATTGCAGAACTGCTCAAGACATTCTGTTTCCCTGGAAACTTTCATTCTCGCAAAGTTTCACAGCAACAGAAGTCACCTCCCATGATCTGGCCTGCTAGCATACTGACCAAACTTTTCTACAGCATTTTCTACAGCAGTACAATTCCTGAAAGCAATTTATTACCCATGAGTTTGAGGTGATGATCAGACTACAAACTATCTGAAATCAGACAACCATTATCATCATGATAAACAAAGAACAGCAGGAGAGAGAGAGAGGAGTGAGGAGATGGAGAAACAGAGAGAATGAAATATATATAGAGAGACAGAGAGGGATAGAGAGGAAGGGGAAAGACAGGGAGAGAGAAAGGGGGGAGAGAGAGGGAGAGAGAGAAGAAAGAGAGGAGAGAGAGGGACTTAGAGAGGAATAATGAGAGAGGTTTATAGAGAGGACGAAGAGAGAGAGAGGTATAGAGAAAGATGTGGGAGAGATAGAGGGAGGTAGAGAGAGAGAGAGGGGGTGGGGGTAGAGACAGGGTGGAAGAGAGAGAGAGGTCTAGAGAGAGAGAGAGGTAAAGAGAGAGAGAGGGGTATAGAGAGAGAGAGGTATAGAGAGAGAGAGAGGTAAAGAGAGAGAGAGGTCTAGAGAGAGAGAGGGGTATAGAGAGAGAGGGGGGAAGAGAGAGAGAGGGGTATAGAGAGAGAGAGAGAGAGAGAGAGAGGTATAGAGAGAGAGGGGTATAGAGAGAGAGGTAAAGAGAGAGAGGGGTATAGAGAGAGAGAGAGAGAGAGAGAGGTAAAGAGAGAGAGGGGTATAGAGAGAGAGGGGGGTATAGAGAGAGAGGGGGGGGAAGAGAGAGAGGGGGGTAGAGAGAGAGGGGGGTATAGAGAGAGAGGGGGGGGAAGAGAGAGAGAGGGGTATAGAGAGAGAGGGGGGGAAAGAGAGAGAGAGGGGTATAGAGAGAGAGGGGTATAGAGAGAGAGAGGGTAGAGAGAGAGAGGTATAGAGAGAGAGAGAGGTAAGAGAGAGAGAGGTAAAGAGAGAGAGAGAGGGGTAAAGAGAGAGAGGGGGGATAGAGAGAGAGAGAGGGGTAAGAGAGAGAGAGGGGTAAAGAGAGAGAGAGAGGTAAAGAGAGAGAGAGGTAAAGAGAGAGAGAGAGGTATAGAGAGAGGGGGGTAAGAGAGAGAGAGGGGTATAGAGAGAGGGGGGGGAAAGAGAGAGAGGGGTATAGAGAGAGAGAGGGGGAGAAAGAGAGAGAGAGGGGTAGAGAGAGAGAGGGGTAGAGAGAGAGAGAGGTATAGAGAGAGAGAGAGGTATAGAGAGAGAGAGAGAGGTATAGAGAGAGAGAGAGGTATAGAGAGAGAGAGGGGTATAGAGAGAGAGAGGTAGAGAGAGAGAGAGGTATAGAGAGAGAGAGGGGTATAGAGAGAGAGAGGGGTATAGAGAGAGAGAGAGGTATAGAGAGAGAGGGGTATAGAGAGAGAGAGAGGTATAGAGAGAGAGAGGGGTATAGAGAGAGAGAGGTATAGAGAGAGAGGGGTATAGAGAGAGAGAGAGGTATAGAGAGAGAGAGGTAAGAGAGAGAGAGAGGTATAGAGAGAGAGAGAGGTATAGAGAGAGAGAGGGGTATAGAGAGAGAGAGAGGTATAGAGAGAGAGAGGTATAGAGAGAGAGGGGGGTATAGAGAGAGAGAGAGTGAGTGAGGTTCCTTTCCTGGTTGTGGATGTGTGTGTGTGTGTGTGTGTGTGTGTGAGTGTTTGTATATGTGCAGGAATAATCAGAATGAAAATCCCAGGATCGGACTGTGATTGGATGACTGGGATTATCTGTTGATTTCTGTCTCTCTATCTGGGTCGTGTGATTGGCGCTGTGGTGTTAATCTCTGTTCAGGTGTCTATATCTTTGTCATGTTTTCAGACGTCTGCCGTATAATGTCTAATTAGATGGCACAGTTGAGTGTGTAAGTGTGTGAGTGCGTGTGTGTGTGTGTGTGTGTGTGTGAGTGCATGTGAGTGCGCGAGTGTGTGTGAGCGGAGTTGTCTGCATGTGTGTGTGTTGGACACAAGTTATGAAGAGAGACATACAGACCAAGGTGTCATCCTCTAGCTAACCTCCACCCTGCCCCGCCCACCATCGCCCTGCCCTGCCCCTGCCCCTGCCCCGCCCACCATCGCCCCGCCCTGCCCCTGCCCTGCCCACCATCGCCCCGCCCTGCCCCTGCCCCTGCCCCTGCCCCGCCCACCATCGCCCCGCCCTGCCCCTGCCCATGTCCCACCCACCACCAGATTTAGGCTTAGACGTGACCACAGTGTCATGTCTGCAGTACATTTCTAGGGCTCTGACACACGAGGCATTATTGACACTCCCCCCCTGTGCCACATTTAGACGCAGCTACACCATAAACATTTAGACATACATATGTCTCCTGCTCACAGACGCCGAACCAGATTGCAGAGCATGTAGGACTGACAACATTTGGGATCCACCATGATGGAACAACATGGTGTGTAAAGCGTTACAGACTTTCCACAGTAATGACATCTCCATCCTGTTCAACATGCTGCAGAACACACACACACACACGCACACACACACAGACACACACACACACACACACACACACATACACACACACACACACACACACACACACACACACAGATACACACACATACACACACACACACACACACACACACACACACACACACACACACACACACACACACACACACACACACACACACACACACACACACACACACACACACACACACACACACACACACACACACACACACAGATACACACACCCACACACACACACACACATACACATACACACACACACACACATACACACATACACACACAGATACACACACACACAGACACACACACACACACACACACACACACACACACACACAGATACACACACACACACACACACACACACACACACACACACACACACACACACACACACACACAGACACACACACACACAGACACACACACACACACACAGATACAGAGCATACACACATTCACACACAGATGCACATCACACACACACACAGATACAGAGCATACACACATTCACACACAGATGCACATCACACACACACAGAGATACACACACACACGTGCGCACACACAGAGATACACACACACACACAGACACACACACACACACACACACACACACACACACACACACACACACACACACACACACACACACACACAGATACACACACACACACACACACACAGATACACATCACACACACACACAGATACACACACACGCACATCTCTGTGGTGACAACACAGGTGTGAAGGAGTGATGGGAACAGAACATACAGACACTCTCTGTGCAGGGGGTAGAATCAACACACGCTTACCACACACACACACACACACACACACACTCATTTACACACACAAAAACACCCGTACTCTTTCACACACACACACACACAGACTCTCAGACACACACACACAAATACAGGCAAATACAGAATTGTTCTAGTTGTGTGTGTATATTTGGGTTAATGTGTCTGTGCGTGTATGTGCATGTGTGTGTTTGCATGAATGTGTGAGTGTGTATGTGTGTGTGTGGGTTGGAGAGTGTCTGTGCATACACAGGATGTATTTGTGAACAGTAAGTCCTTTGCAGGGCTGATGGGTAATCTTACATATGGGGCTGGCACCTCATGACCTTTCTGTTACCCACCTAAACACACATTCATAAGAGAGACAAATATCAGGTCCATTACTGATGTAAACACAGGTGTAGCCCCCAGCCAGTCTGTCAGAAAGGTTGTGTGTGTGTGTGTGTGTGTAACACACAGAATGTTCTGGAAGTTGTGGGCCCTATATACTCCTGTGTACATGGCGGCCTGGTGTGGGGTGCTGTAGTCGTGTGTACTCACCAACACTCTGTAGTCGTGTGTACTCACCAACACTTTGTAGTCGTGTGTACTCACCAACACTCTGTAGTCGTGTGTACTCACCAACACTCTGTAGTCTGTAGTCGTGTGTACTCACCAACACTCTGTAGTCGTGTGTACTCACCAACACTTTGTAGTCGTGTGTACTCACCAACACTCTGTAGTCGTGTGTACTCACCAACACTCTGTAGTCGTGTGTACTCACCAACACTCTGTAGTCGTGTGTACTCACCAACACTCTGTAGTCGTGTGTACTCACCAACAACACTCTGTAGTCGTGTGTACTCACCAACACTCTGTAGTCGTGTGTACTCACCAACACTCTGTAGTCGTGTAGAATCAGAAGGCCGACACACATGCTGACAGACGGTGGATTTTAATAGGGAAGTTCTGGTAAGTTTAGGAGAGAGAAACTAAAGGGATAAACTACCCACAGAAATACTCAACCTGATCGTTCGGGAACGAGGAGGGATCCTGACACAGGGGAAACACAGGGGAGAATCAAAGGGAGGGTCACGATTCAATATCCGAATTACAGCGAAAACAAGAAACAAACTATCAAAACAACAACTTCACTCAACAAGAGCACATATAACCACAGATACAAAACACAGAAGCACACTTAGAAGAACCTAGACAAACGACACAGACAAAAACACCGAAGAAACCGCAGATAACGACACGAAAACAAACCAACACAAAACTACACTTCAAGAACAATCCAGAAACACAAGAACCATGAAACGTTTAACGATTTTGGTTCTATAAAAGAATGCACACGAATAACAAGACACTAAAATACAACAATACCTATAGACATGAGCGGAAGACAAAAGTAAAGACGCTTAACAGAACGGAAACCTAAAACAAACACACAAAGGAGGAAACCCAGCTAGGAAAAGGGAAAGAATACCAAGGTAGACTAGGGGAAGACCTAACAAGCAAGGAACGAACCAAGGAAAAACCTGGACAGGAGACCAACGTGAAGACAAAATTACCATAGCAATGACCTGCCAAGGTACGAACAAACTGAGGGCTTATACACACCATAATTAAGGGAATTAACGAACACAAGTGAACCCAACATGTAAGAGGAGGGCTATAGTCAAACAGGAGTAATTAACACAAGGGGAGGGGCAATTAATTACACACTTTGACTAATTGTGAAGCTCATGTTTCATGAGTCCAAACCTAATGAAGATGTGACAGCAGTAGTAACATTATCAACTGATCATTATTAACTGATCATTATTAACTGATCATTATTAACTGATCATTATCAACTGATCATTATTAACTGATCATTATTAACTGATCATCTCTCCTCTCAGACCATCATTTCTTATTATCTCTCGTCTCTAAGTATGAGCTATGCTGGCGTATCCAGTACCCGGTGTGAGTGAGTACTTTGCCCATATTGTCTTCAGCCCTAAATCATTACCAATATGAGACACTCCGCGTCTGAAACGTGTCTACAGGTGTTTATGCTCATTTTACTGTTTTCTGGTTGTTTTTCTACTGGTTTTCGGGAGATGAATGATCACATCAGGGATTCTCTGTCTATAATAATTAGTCACATTTAAATGATGAATCTGTGTGCAGGTGCAAAGTGAGACGTGTGTTTCTGAGAGAGGATGTAAATAAACCCCCAACATAAACACATAAACCCCCAACATAAACACATAAACCCCCAACATAGACACATAAACCCCCAACATCTGTGTCTGTGGTCGGTCTGTATGGTCTCTTGTTCTAACACACCTTAGTCATCCTCAGTATAAAACATTCCTATGTGCAGTGTTGCATTTCAGCCTTAGTTTTCCTCACAGGTCAAGGTGATCACCTTATATTTTGAGCTCTTATATTTTGGACTCTTATATATTTATATTTTGGGTGTAAAATTTGTAGGATTTTTTTCATAGGTTTGTTTTCTCTCTAGAAACCAAAGTGCGTCATCAGGACCGCACTACCCACGATGCCACAACGAGACGTTACAGATTGACATGACCTGATTACTAGTTCCCATCCCCAGGTGTATATAAGCCCAGTCCAACCTCACAGATTGCCTGCATACTGAGTGTTTATTTCTCCATTATCTGGATACTCACCTATGTCATCTCTGCCCCGCCCCTCTGGGTGTTGGATGTCATCCCTGCTCCGCCCCTCTAGTTGTTGTATGTCATCTCTGCTCCGCCCCTCTGGTTGTTGGATGTCATCTCTGCTCCGCCCCTCTGATTGTTGGATGCCAATGTTCCAGTACTGGACCAGTAATATACCAGTAATGTTCCTGTACTGAACCAGTGATGGACCAGTAACAGTAAGTTTATCTGCACCTTTCATATTCAGTGTCAGTTAAAGTGTGCTCAGCATCAGTGATTAAATGGATATGGTTGTGTGCTCATTAATGGAAGCCCCTCCTCCCCCTGCTGAGCAGCCAAGGTTACGATTGTGAGCTCATTAATGGAAGCCCCTCCTCCCCCTGCTGAGCAGCCAAGGTTACGATTGTGAGCTCATTAATGGAAGCCCCTCCTCTCCCTGCTGAACAGCCAAGGTATGAAAAGTGGGAGTGGAAAAGAAAAGTTTGCTGTGTAGTTTGCTAACAAGTAATAAACGTAATACTAACAAGTAATAAAAGAAAATATTTTATTGTGTTTGTGTGTGTGTGTTTGTGTGTGTATGCGTGTACATTACATGCACTCAGGGGCTCCAAAACAATGCTTAACAACTTCAAAATGTATTTGTGTACTTTTTTGGCTATCTAAATGGAGAAGTCATTTTCAGCACCAAAAATATTACACTCGTTAACAACAGGTCAGGAATTCTCTCTTATACTGTCCGACTGTCAGCAGATGTGTTCATTTCTAGATCATGCACAAGGCAGCTAGGCACCTGGTTCCAGGGTTAAGGAGCCTGTATGCTGTATGGACTGTGTTACAGCCGTCTGCCTGTCACTGCACATACGTCCACAGCCACAGTGCAGTAATGCAGTGCACGATGACGCAGTGACTCAGTCCATAGTGACAGTGACACAGTGATGCAGTGAGTAAGTCCACAGTGACACGGTAACATAGTAACATAGTGACACAGTGATACAGTGATACAGTGCATGATGACACAGTGATACAGTGACACAGTGCATGATGACACAGTGATACAGTGATACAGTGCATGATGACATAGTGATACAGTGACACAGTGCATGATGACACAGTGATACAGTGCATGGTGACACAGTGACACAGTGATACAGTGATACAGTGCATGATGACACAGTGATACAGTAACACAGTGCATGATGACATAGTGATACAGTGCATGATGACACAGTGATACAGTGCATGATGACACAGTGATACAGTGATACAGTGCATGATGACACAGTGACACAGTGATACAGTGCATGATGACACAGTGATACAGTGATACAGTGCATGATGACACAGTGATACAGTGACAGATGCATCTCAGTCTGGACATCACATACCCTACAGTGAGTTGACAGAGTTCGAAATAACAGGAGAAGCATAAGAGGTTCATTAAAACCAGCACAGCCCTTAGTTATCTTTGCTGAACAGTCTCTCAAATAAATTAGGCCTGCTGAATGTGTGTATTTATGTTTGTGTGTGTATGTGTGTGTGTGTGTGTGTGTGTGTGTGTGTGTGTGTGGTGTGTGTGTGTGTGTGTGTGTGTGTGTGTGTGTGTGTGTGTGTGTGTGTGTGTGTGTGTGTGTGTGTGTGTGTGTGTGTGTGTGTGTGTGTGTGTGTGTGTGTGTGTATGTGTGTGTGCGTGTGTGTGTGTGTATGTGTGTGCACAATTTAAAGCTCAGCATCTTAAGTGCAAAATCTTAAGTGGAAAGTTCCTCTTTCATCTTCACAAACACAAACACAAACACACAAACACATGCACTCATAGACACACACAAACACACACTCACAAACACACACACTCATATCCTTTTTGTTTGCATGGTTATTTTCTACTGAGCTCATTCAAAAAACATCAAGTTTCTTAATGTATTTAGGCGTGGTAACTCTCTTCCTTTATGCATGCGCATACGTGTGTGTGTTAACAGAGAGAAAGAGGGAGCACACACATCTGACACCACAATGGTTCGAATGCTAAATGCCCTCTTGAATCGATATGCTGATTAACTTTGTAGCCCTTGATGGTAATCTCATTCAGAGATAATTCTGTAGCTCTTTTATCAGAGGGAGGCATCCATCTCCTGTAACTTTTGGTAAGTTCTCTAAGCAGATATCTAGCAGAAAATGAGCCCAACAGAGGGAGGACATTAATTAGACGAGGACACAACACAGTGTGTCTCCCAGCTGTGTGCCATGTCCACACTACACACTACACAAACAACACACTTCTTTGATATTTATCTGGAAGAGTTAAACAGACATATTGCACGAGTTATGAACTCACTGTGCTTTGTGAAATTAGAGAGTGAAACACATACATACACATAAATGCACATATTTACTTGGTTGAACATTATAACATACAATTTCACACAATTCAGACAATGCAATTTCTGACTGAATCAAACGGCAAGTGCCTGAAACAGTGGAAGAGTGAGTGAGCAATCTGCAGTGCTGGACTGACTGACTGACTGCAGTGCTGGACTGACTACAGTGCTGGACTGATGCAGTGCTGGACTGACTACAGTGCAGGACTGATGCAGTGCTGGACTGACTACAGTGCTGGACTGATGCAGTGCTGGACTGATGCAGTGCTGGACTGATGCAGTGCTGGACCGACTACAGTGCTGGACTGACTACAGTGCTGGACTGATGCAGTGCAGGACTGATGCAGTGCTGGACTGATGCAGTGCTGGACTGACTACAGTGCTGGACTGATGCAGTGCTGGACTGATGCAGTGCTGGACTGATGCAGTGCTGGACTGATGCAGTGCTGGACTGATGCAGTGCTGGACTGATGCAGTGCAGGACTGATGCAGTGCTGGACTGATGCAGTGCTGGACTGACTACAGTGCTGGACTGACTGCAGTGCTGGACTGACTACAGTGCTGGACTGATGCAGTGCTGGACTGACTACAGTGCTGGACTGATGCAGTGCTGGACTGATGCAGTGCTGGACTGACTGCAGTGCTGGACTGACTACAGTGCTGGACTGACTGCAGTGCTGGACTGACTACAGTGCTGGACTGATGCAGTGCAGGACTGATGCAGTGCTGGACTGATGCAGTGCTGGACTGATGCAGTGCTGGACTGACTGCAGTGCTGGACTGACTACAGTGCTGGACTGACTACAGTGCTCCTTTTCTTTTCTAACTTTGATACACTTGGACCACTCTGCCTTTCTCCTCTTATCACATTATTACTTGACTTGAAGCCTCTTCCCTCGTTTCCTTCACAAAACAGAGAGAAGGAAACGATTATTGGCTTTTAATAAGAACGTATTGGACAAAAAAATGTCCAATCTCTCTCAGAAAAAAAGTGCAGGAGAGGGAGATGCTATCTGTGCTTCCAGTCCCACTTCCTTCCTAATGACTTTGTAATGTGTTTCATCCAATTTGAGAGGAGAGTAACAGACGCTGCTGGTGTGGGGGGTGGTGCCTCGTTTTTAGATCAGACATCCTAACAATGTTTAATTGTGTCAGTAAAGTGGAACAGCTCCACAATGTGACCTTCCAAACACTGAACTACTCCTCTTGTTGAATCGACTCCCACATGTTCTCATTAGAGCGGGTGGCAGCGTGAGCCCAGACGCCATAGCACACGTACGCTGGTGCTGATCCGATCAGCGAATGGCTTCAGAGACCCGCGAGCAGGCACACTGTCAGTACCATCCTGCCCAGAAGACTCACCACAGCACGCTCACACCAATTATGCCAAGTGATTTTCAGACTATCATCTCCTCACAAGCCATTCTTTACATTCCAATTCACAGAGAATCTGATATCACACACATAAAGCAGAGGGTGAGGAAACCGCTCATATTTAAAACTGCGTGTGTGAAAGTAGGTCACCCTGTGGCTGATCTGGGACCAGTCAGGCACCCTGGGGAGGGGGACCATGTGAAACCTCTTCCAGGACACATTCTGAGGTTGGCGATCCATCGCTTTCTGAGTGTTTGAAGGGTATCTGCAGTGTTCAATCAAATGTTAGATGTTCATGAACATTTGATGAATACTTTACTAACACTTTATAAATACTTTACTAACACTTTATGAATGCTTCATGAATTCAAAATGTTTACTGGTTCATTTGCTTTCAATACTTTCTGCCAGTGTCAGTGTGTGTGAGAGTCTGTATGTGTGTGAGTGTCTGTGTGTGTGTGAGTGTCTGTGTGTGTGTGAGAGTCTGTGTGTGTGTGAGTGTGTGTGTGTGTGTGTGTGTGTGTGTGTGAGTGTGTGTGTGTGTGTGTGTGTGTGTGTGTGTGTGAGTGTGTGTGTGTGTGTGAGTGTCTGTGTGTGTGTGAGTGTCTGTGTGTGTGAGTGTGTGTGTGTGTGTGTGTGTGTGTGTGTGTGTGTGTGTGTGTGTGTGTGTGTGTGTGTGTGTGTGTGTGTGTGTGTGTGTGAGTGTGTGTGTGTGTGTGAGTGTGTGTGTGTGTGTGAGTGTCTGTGTGTGAGAGTCTGTGTGTGTGTGAGTGTCTGTGTGTGTGAGAGTCTGTGTGTGTGTGTGAGTGTCTGTGTGTGTGAGAGTCTGTGTGTGTGAGTGTGTGTGTGTGTGTGTGTGTGTGTGTGTGTGTGTGTGTGTGTGTGTGTGTGTGTGTGTGTGTGTGTGTGTGTGTGTGTGTGTGTGTGTGAGTGTCTGTATGTGTGTGAGAGTCTGTATGTGTGTGAGTGTGTGTGTGTGTGTGTGAGTGTCTGTGTGTGTGTGAGTGTGTGTGTGTGTGTGAGTGTGTGTGTGTGTGTGAGTGTCTGTGTGTGTGAGAGTGTGTGTGTGTGTGAGTGTCTGTGTGTGTGTGAGTGTGTGTGTGTGTGAGTGTCTGTGTGTGTGAGTGTCTGTATGTGTGTGAGTGTCTGTGTGTGTGTGAGTGTCTGTGTGTGTGTGAGTGTCTGTGTGTGTGTGAGTGTCTGTGTGTGTGTGAGAGTCTGTATGTGTGTGAGTGTCTGTGTGTGTGTGAGTGTGTGTGTGAGTGTCTGTGTGTGTGTGAGTGTCTGTGTGTGTGTGAGTGTCTGTGTGTGTGAGTGTCTGTGTGTGTGTGAGTGTCTGTGTGTGTGTGAGTGTCTGTGTGTGTATAATTAAAAGTGGTTGCAAAAGGGGTGACAGATAAAAAAAGACGAGCAGTGAAGAAAGTGCCTTAGCACCCAGGTCAGGGTTAAACTATTAATGTGTAAAGACATCTTAATGTGTAAAGACATCTTAATGTGTAAAGACATATTAATGTGTAAAGACATATTAATGTGTAAAGACATATTAATGTGTAAATAAATATTAATGTGTAAAGACATCTTAATGTGTAAAGACATATTAATGTGTAAAGACATATTAATGTGTAAAGACATATTAATGTGTAAAGACATCTTAACTTCTACAGTAATTGTCAGTTCAAACGCCTTCTGTCCACAGTGAGCAGGACTGTGAGGTCCCTGCCCTGTTCCTCCGTTCATGGCGAAGTACATTATGCTACAGGTGTTGAGATTTCTTGGTAAACAGGGGGTTAAATAAGAAAAGGGGCGGTGCTTAGAAGAGAGCCACAAACGTGATTGGCAGGTGAGTAATGGGATGAGTTGGTGACCTTTTAACCGTGAGTCCCTAGAACACAAACAATCAAACACACTGAACATCTGATGAGAGATGGTGTGTGTGTGTGTGTGTGTGTGTGTGTGTGTCAATGACATTAATGACAGATGATGGTGTATTCAGGAGTCAGGACAGACCTCAGATGACAGAAAGAAAATGTGATGTCAAAAACAATGTGAACTCATCATCTGGATTCATCTGGATCATACAGAGTTCATATGGAACCGCCTCAAAAACATTTTCTTACAACAATCAAACTGTATCTAGAAATTACAGAATGATATTTCGCTCCTCATGTTCCGGATCAGTCTGTATTTGATTTTTGATCCAACAGATTAATTACAGAAATAAATATAATGTGCTGTCTTTCGGAATGTCTCAAAAAAATGAAGAAATTTAGTTTCACAATTTCATTAACAGCTGTTGAAAATAATTGTTTTTTTTTTTTACAAAACCTTTTTGTTTTAGGCCAAAGAACATGTTTGATGCTTGTATGATCTGGACTTTAAACTTGAATTTGTCACTGACAAAAATTAATTTTCTCTTAGAAAAGTTTGAAAAAGGTTGGACCTTCCTGTCATATTTCAAAATAAAAATGAAATGTCATATTTCTTTGCAGAGGTACCAGAGGCCTGATGTGATAAACATGTCCACCTGTCCACTCAGACTGGTCTGGTCAGTCCACCTGTCCACTCAGACTGGTCTGGTCAGTCCACCTGTCCACTCAGACTGGTCTGGTCAGTCCACCTGTCCACTCAGACTGGTCTGACTCAGCTGAAGAGGGACAGCGAGGACTGTTGGAGCAGAACCTGAGGGAGTGGAGGGGTGGAGGGGGTGGAGGGGAGGAGGTGGAGGAGGGGGTGGAGGGATGGAGGGTAAGAGCTTCACCTCTGTGGCCAGAGGGAGCAGCTTCCATCACACGGCAAGGCAGACGTAGGCAGATGGAGACAGACGGAGGCAGATGGAGGCAAGTGGAGGCAGGTGGAGGCAGATGGAGACAGACGGTGATTTTCTACAGCAAGACAAATAGTGTCCTGTAGAATATTGTATTGCTTGGGTCACAGCAGGATGGAAGGGCAGTTGTTACCATGCAGGCCAAAGCCTCTCTGAACCACCACAGGGCATTCTGGGAAATGAAGAAACAGGGGAATTTCAACATAATGCTGATATTTCTCCTCACTTCGTTCAGAATTTGTGTGAGCATATGTGAATGCGTGTGTGTGTGTGTGTGTGTGTGTGTGTGTGTGTGTGTGAGCATATGTGAATGCGTGTGTGTGTGTGTGTGTGTGTGTGTGTGTGTGTGTGTGTGTGTGTGTGTGTGTGTGTGTGTGTGTGTGTGTGTGTGTGTGTGTGTGTGTGTGTGTGTGTGTGTGTGTGTGTGTGTGTGTGTGTGTGTGTGTGTGTGTGTGTGTGAGCATATGTGAATGCGTGTGAATGTTGCAGTGTTTTGGTTTGTCACTTCACCTCCTTTCTCACGTTTCCTCCTTTCAGGGTCCTGCTGGTGTTTCTGTTTTTCTAATTAAAGTTTTTGAAAATATTGGAAAGTAAGAGACAGAGAACAATGAATGCTAATGAAGGCTGAAATAGCTTTATCTCCCTTACACACACACACACACACACACACACACACACACACACACGCATACACAAGATAAAATCAGCCACACAAATGGTGGCTGTCAGCAGAATGGAGCGCCACACACACACACACACACACACAAATACACACATACATGCACATACACACTTACACTAACCTTGGTTATTTGCTCCCCAACATCTGATCAAACAGCACACAAATTATACACCCCAACACCTTTCTCATCACACACACACACACACACACACAGATACTCACACAGATACTCACACACACACACACACACACACAGATACACACACAAATGCATACAAGCACACACCCACCACAGACTCACACACACACACATATACACACACAGATACACACACAGATACACACACACACACACACACACACACAGATACACACACAAATGCATACAAGCACACACCCACCACAGACTCACACACACGCACATATATGCACACACAGATACTGTACATGGAGTATGTCACATGCACACACACACACACACACACACACACACTGAGGTCGCATGCCACAGCCAGGAGGCCTTGTTTCCTTCCTCTCTACCCTCTTCTCTTCCTCTTCATCCCTCCTGCTGTGATTTATTTCTCACTTGCCCTTCCCTGCATCCCATCTCCACGGAGACGTCACCACGGTGATTTGTGCACTGTTCTCCACCAATGCGTCTTTAAATTATCACCGTCTGTTATTAAACAGGAGCACTTAGACCGTTTGTGAGGGTTTACGTCACACACACACATACACACACACATTTTGCCAGGGGAGGTACCTGCAGCGTCAGCGGAGAGCTTTGGGCTGTAAAAATGGCAGTGTAAGCAAATCTGATGGGGTTTATAAAACAGCAAACACACCATGGCACCCTTACACATCAATCAGAACACACACCGTGGGAACGACATGCTGTGTGTGTGTGTGTGTGTGTATATATGTGTGCATGCATGTGTGTGTACATCCGTGTGTATGTATGTATGTGTGTGTGTGTGCATGTTGGATTGCTGTTGGCACGGCTGAAGCCATTTTGTTCTTTGTCCAATTATCTATTAGGAAGAGCATTTTAATGGGTTCACTTGTCCTTGTTTGAAACAGGTTCACTGGTTTGAAACATGATGTGCAGACATCATTACAGTCGGCTCAGCCAGACTCACAAAACCGCACAAGTTCAAAACGCTGAGCGGGGAAAAGGACGTGGGACTTTCCATCCTGCTACCACATTCTGGTTGGATACAGCATGGATGAATTTGCAGAATGCAGAAACACTTTCTTAAAAAGGTACACGCTATAAAATACTTTAAAGAAATTTGCTGAAATGTTTTTGAAAGAGAAACATACAACAAAAATCAGAGTTCATGCATGATGATATAATTTCCCTAGTATCTGCTGAACTCCTACACACAAAACACATATATACCTCACACATACCACGTAGAGGAACACCTCATTATTAAAGTAGTGATTTTGGTGATCACCTGTAACAAATCTAATGAATTAAGTGACAGACGTGTGTCTGTAGGTAAAGTACACGTGCTCCGTATGCGTGTCCGCTCCAGAGCTGGCGTGCATCTACATGTATGTCTCGTGTGGTCATGGTTGTTTACTCACCCGAGTGGCAGGACTGCACAGGGACATGCTGTGTTGGGAGTCGTGTTTATCATTATACTGTTTCCATTTCACAGGTGTGCACAGCTCAATAAGGGTCCTGTTACCAGCTACTGCCATTACTATTAAACTGGGTTTAATGCCTAATGCTCCTCTTTGAAGTAACTTCAAAGTAAATACTATAAAAGTGTTTTTGAAATTTTGGCATTTTCAAAACATTAAAAAAATATTGTAAATAAACAACTAGACTTCTAATCCATAGAGTCCTGAAGACCCTTAAAGACGAGTCTCATTAAATGGCAATTCTTTACTAGACATGAAAAAATAACAGTTTATACACAGTTGACCTCAGTTTTGCTGTGTTTGTCCGAGGTGTTTGCTGTGTTTGTCTGTGGTGTTTTGCTGTGTTTGTCTGAGGTGTTTTGCTGTGTTTGTCTGAGGTGTTTGCTGTGTTTGTCTGTGGTGTTTTGCTGTGTTTGTTCGAGGTATTTGCTGTTTGTCCGAGATGCTTGCAGTTTGTCTGTGGTGTTTTGCTGTGTTTGTCCGAGGTGTTTGCTGTTTGTCCGAGGTGCTTGAAGTGTTTGTCCGAGGTGTTTGCTGTTTGTCAGAGGTGTTTGCTGTTTGTCCTAGGTATTCGCGGTGTTTGTCTGCGGTGTTTGCTGCTTGTCCAAGGTGTCTGCTGTTGGTCCAAAGTGTTTACACTGTCCGTGGTGTTTGCTGTTTGTCTGAGGTGTTTGCTGTTTGTCTGAGGTCTTTGCTGTTTGTCCGAGGTGTGAGATCAGACCCAGAGGCCCTGATGAGGCTTGGCATCTCCAAAAGGACTAAAGTGACATTAGACCACACGAGGGTTGGCAGGCACTTCTGCAGTCATTACCATTGATCTTTAATTCATAACACACAGCAAAGTGCAAAGAGATGCATTTAAAAACATGCAAACATGCAGACACACACACAGAGTGCTAGAGAGATTGAGAAAAAGATTGAGAGAGAGGGGAGATGATAGAGAGAGAGGGAGAGATGGAGAGATAGATGGGAAATATGGGAGGGGAAGAGATGGAGAGGATGTGGCAGAGAGATGAAGATAGGGAGATGGGGAGGGGAGTAGAGGCCCGGGGGAGGGGAGGAGTGGGGAGGGGAGTAGAGGGAGAGAGGAGAGGGGAAGGGAGAGAGGAGAGGGGGAGAGGAGAGAGGAGAGGGGAGAGAGGAGAGGGGGAGAGGAGAGGGGGGAGGGGAGAGAGGAGAGGGGAGGAGGGGGGGAGGAGGGGGGGGGGAGGGGAGAGAGGAGGGGGGAGGGGAGAGGAGAGAGGAGAGGGGCGAGAGGAGAGGGGTGTTGCACATGTGGAGAATGAGTAACTGGTTTCTTATCCAGACAGAGTCCACACAGAGGACGCAGGTCAGTGAAAGAGTTTGAGAGTCGTATGTAAAGGGTGGCGACCTGTGGACCTCGGAGAATATAACAGATCAAAACACATCGCAGCACCATCCCAAGGCTGCAATGTGGAAATGACATTCATTCCCTTTTGATGAGCCGCTGAGCTGTTTAGAACGAGCGTTTGGTGTGTGAGGCTACAGGCTTCAGTATCCTCCACTCTGGAATCAGTACTTCATGGAAACACGGTTCCTTTCTGTCAGGCATTTCTTCTACTGTAAAACATGCACTGGGTGTTCATGCTTCTGGGATGTGAGCTGAAGCTTTTAACAGTCTGCAGTTCACATGGAATTTGATGGTGAAAATAACTTTCCAATAATAGATTCTTTAGCTGAGGAAATAAGTGTTCTAGAATGTTTTTTACGGTTTGAAATTAGAACAAGTACACACCTCCATGATGAGCTGTAGTGTTTACACACACACCTCCATGATGAGCTGTAGTGTTTACCCACACACCTCCATGATGAGCTGTAGTGTTTACCTGTAGTGTTTACCCACACACCTCCATGAGCTGTAGTGTTTACCTGTAGTGTTTACCCACACACCTCCATGATGAGCTGTAGTGTTTACCTGTAGTGTTTACACACACACCTCCATGATGAGCTGTAGTGTTTACACACACACCTCCATGATGAGCTGTAGTGTTTACCTGTAGTGTTTACCCACACACCTCCATGATGAGCTGTAGTGTTTACCTGTAGTGTTTACCCACACACCTCCATGATGAGCTGTAGTGTTTAGTGTTTACCTCCATGATGAGCTGTAGTGACCTCCATGTAGTGTTTACACACACACCTCCATGATGAGCTGTAGTGTTTACCTGTACACACACACCTCCATGATGAGCTGTAGTGTTTACCTGTATGTGTTTACACACCTCCATGATGAGCTGTAGTGTTTTAGTGTTTACCCACACACCTTTATGATGAGCTGTAGTGTTTACCTGTAGTGTTTACCCACACACCTCCATGATGAGCTGTAGTGTTTACACACACACCTCCATGATGAGCTGTAGTGTTTACCTGTAGTGTTTACCCACACACCTCCATGATGAGCTGTAGTGTTTACACACACACCTGTAGTGTTTACCCACACACCTCCATGATGAGTTTACACACCTCCATGATGAGCTGTAGTGTTTACCTGTAGTGTTTACCCACACACCTCCATGATGAGCTGATGAGCTGTGAGCTGTGTTTACCCACACACCTCCATGATGAGCTGTAGTGTTTACCTGTAGTGTTTACCCACACACCTCCATGATGAGCTGTAGTGTTTACCCCACACACCACACCCTCCATGATGAGCTGTAGTGTTTACCTGTGTGTTTACCCACACACCTCCATGATGAGTGCTGTAGTGTTTACCCACACACCTCCATGATGAGCTGTAGTGTTTACTCTATGATGAGCTGTAGTGTTTACACACACACCTCCATGATGAGCTGTTGTTTACACACACACCTCCATGATGAGCTGTAGTGTTTACCTGTAGTGTTTACCCACACACCTCCATGATGAGCTGTAGTGTTTACCTCTATGATGAGCTGTAGTGTTTACACACACACCTCCATGATGAGCTGTAGTGTTTACCTGTAGTGTTTACACACACACCTCCATGATGAGCTGTAGTGTTTACCCACACACCTCCATGATGAGCTGTAGTGTTTACCTGTAGTGTTTGTTTACACACCTCCATGATGAGCTGTAGTGTTTACCTGTAGTGTTTCCATGATGAGCTGTAGTGTTTACCCACACACCTCCATGATGAGCTGTAGTGTTTACCTGTAGTGTTTACCCACACACCTCCATGATGAGCTGTAGTGTTTACACACACACCTCCATGATGAGCTGTAGTGTTTACACACACACCTCCATGATGAGCTGTAGTGTTTACCTGTAGTGTTTACACACACACCTCCATGATGAGCTGTAGTGTTTACCTGTAGTGTTTACCCACACACCTCTATGATGAGCTGTAGTGTTTACCTGTAGTGTTTACCCACACACCTCCATGATGAGCTGTAGTGTTTACCTGTAGTGTTTACCCACACACCTCCATGATGAGCTGTAGTGTTTACCTGTAGTGTTTACCCACACACCTCCATGATGAGCTGTAGTGTTTACACACACACCTCCATGATGAGCTGTAGTGTTTACCTGTAGTGTTTACCCACACACCTCCATGATTAGCTGTAGTGTTTACCCACACACCTCCATGATGAGCTGTAGTGTTTACCTGTAGTGTTTACACACACACCTCCATGATGAGCTGTAGTGTTAAGCTGTTTACCAACACACCTAAATGATCAGAAAATTTCAGTTAGGATCACCCAGAGATAAGAGAAAGCTAGTGTCAGAGAAAGAAATGTCAGAGGTGAGAGTGTGTGTGTGTGTGTGTGTGTGTGTGTGTATGCGTGCATGTGTGTGTATGTGTGTATGTATGTGTATGTGTATGTGTCTGTGTGTGTGTGTGTGTGTGTGTGTGTGGCAGGATGGCATACGCTGGCCACAGCTCACTCTGGGAAATGACATTTCTCACACTAAGCTCTTTGGAAATGTCACAATTTTGGAGGCAGACAGAGAGCCCAGTGCTCCATGCTAAAGAGCACCAACACCCATTAACACACACACACACACACACACACACACATTAACACACACAGGATAATTAACCTAAGTTACTCACACTCTTTCTCTCTCTCACAAAAACTGCTTGTGCACACACACATACACAGACACACACCAACATCCATTAATACACAGAAAATAATTAACCCAAGATAACCCAAAATAATTACACACATCCACACAAACAATTTACACTCAAACCTTGAATGAGATTGTAACCAAACAGAACCAAAGCACAGCAGGTGGGGGTGTTAGTGTGTGGACGCTCAGCACGGGTGGGGGGTGTTAGTGTGTGGACGCTCAGCACGGGTGGGGGTGTTAATGTGTGGACACTCAGCACGGGTGGGGGTGTTAGTATGTGGACGCTCAGCACGGGTGGGGCTGTTAGTGTGTGGACGCTCAGCACGGGTGGGGGTGTTAGTGTGTGGACGCTCAGCACGGGTGGGGGTGTTAGTGTGTGGACGCTCAGCACGGGTGGGGGTGTTAGTGTGTGGACGCTCAGCACGGGTGGGGGGTGTTAGTGTCTGGACGCTCAGCACGGGTGGGGGTGTTAGTGTGTGGACGCTCAGCACGGGTGGGGGTGTTAGTGTGTGGACGCTCAGCACAGCAGCGTCTCTGAGGTGTGTGTGTGTGTGTGTGTGTGTGTGTGTGTGTGTGTGTGTGTGTGTGTGTGTGTGTGTGTGTGTGTGTGTGTGTGTGTGTGTGTGTGTGTGTGTGTGTGTGTGTTGAGTTTTCATCAGACTCCCATGACAAAGTTGCTGTTGTCTCACACTCACTATGGAGTCTCAGAGTGTAGCATAATTCTTTCCAGTTCCCTTCACATGAGAGACAGAGAAACAGAAGTGTTTCAGTCTTATGTTTCAGTGTTTCAGTCTTATGTTTCAGTGTTTCAGTCTTATTGACACTAAAGGCTGAAACACCCTGTTTATGTTTGTTTCTCTTTCACTCTCATTTGAATAATGATTCAATAGCAGCTACCTTGTCAGTGCTAACAGGCACTGTGGGTAATTCTCTGCTTCTGCTGAGCCCATTCTGCCCTGCTGGTCTCTCCTGCTGGTCTCTCCTTCTACCAGTTCTTGATGATCGCTTCACCTACCGCAATCCTCCTCACATTTGAGTTTCTCTAATTCTGTCAGTATGCCTTGTTCTGTTTCTCCAAGTGCTTCTCCCTCTGCTCTCTCTCTCCTCTCCCCTCCTCTTGCTCTCTCATTGTCTCTCTTTCTCACTCTTCCTGTCTCTCTCCTGTAAGAGTTTCTCATTTTATTGTTCTTACAGCAGTGAAAGGGGAGAGATGGTGGCGTAATGAAGTGTGGATGATGGACTCCACCGCGTTTATCATTGACTTTGACTTCAGTTTATAGAGTCATGAATAATTTATTGTGTATGAAGAAGCTTTAGAATCTCACTGAGGCTTTGTGTGTATGTATGCGTACAATATATTCCTCCTTGAACCTTTCCTGGAATTCTGATTAAGCTGAGCTGCTCCACTCCGAGTTCAGTCTGCTCCACAGCAAGACGTCTGCAAACTGAACGCAAAAAAACATTTACCAAACCACAAGGGAGGTGGTGTTAGCTGTGTGTGTGTGTGTGTGTGTGTGTGTGTGTGTGTTGGGAGGTGAGTGTAAGACTAAGAAGGGGCTGCATTCACCTCTGCACCTCTGAGATGGGTTTCTAATTGAAGCCGTGCTTCTCACATGGCAAACTGTAATACAAATGTTAAAATACACAGATAATGTGGTGTACCCCCACCACACCTGTACACCTGTACCCCACCACACCTGTACCCCCTGCCCCCCACCACACCTGTACCCCTGTACCCCTGCCCCCCACCACACCTGTACCCCCCCCCACCACACCTGTACACCTGTACCCCTGTACCCCACCACACCTGTACCCCTGCCCCCCACCACACCTGTACCCCTGTACCCCCACCACACCTGTACCCCCTGTACCCCCACCACACCTGTACCCCACCACACCCCTGTACCCCTGCCCCCCACCACACCTGTACCCCCCTGTACACCTGTACCCCACCACACCTGTACACCTGTACCCCACCTGTACCCCCCCCCCACCACCCTGTACCCCTGCCCCCCACCACACCTGTACACCTGTACCCCTGTACCCCTGCCCCCCACCACACCTGTACCCCTGTACTGTACCCCCACCACACCTGTACACCTGTACCCCACCACACCTGTACCCCACCACACCCCCCCCCCCCACACCTGTACACCTGTACCCCTCCCCCCACCACACCTGTACCCCTGTACCCCCACCACACCTGTACCCCTGTACCCCCACCACACCTGTACCCCTGTACCCCCCCCCCACCACACCTGTACACCTGTACCCCCTCCCCCACCACACCTGTACCCTGCCCCCACCACACCTGTGCCCCCCCCACACCTGCCCCCCCACCACACCTGTACCCCTGTACCCCACCACACCTGTACCCCTGTACCCCCCACCACACCTGTACACCTGTACACCTGTACCCCACCACACCTGTACCCCTGTACCCCTGCCCCCCACCACACCTGTACACCTGTACCCCTCCCCCCCCCCCACCACACCTGTACCCCCACCACACCCCACCCCACCTGTACACCTGTACCCCTCCCCCCCCCCACCACACCTGTACCCCTGTACCCCTGCCCCCCACCACACCTGTACCCCCACCACACCTGTACCCCTGTACACCTGTACCCCCCACCACACCTGTACACCTGTACCCCTGCCCCCCACCACACCTGTACCCCTGTACCCCCCACCCCCACCACACCTGTACCCCCACCACACCTGTACACCTGTACCCCCACCACACCTGTACCCCTGCCCCCCACCACACCTGTACCCCCCACCACACCTGTACCCCACCACACCACCACACCTGTACCCCACCACACCTGTACCCCTGCCCCCCACCACACCTGTACCCCTGTACCCCCACCACACCTGTACACCTGTACCCCACCACACCTGTACCCCTGCCCCCCCACCACACCTGTACCCCCCACCACACCTGTACCCCCCTACCCCCACCACACCTGTACCCCTGCCCCCCACCACACCTGTACACCTGTACCCCCCCCCCACCACACCCCCCCCCCACCCCCCACCACACCTGTACACCTGTACCCCACCACACCTGTACCCCTGTACCCCACCACACCTGTACCCCCCCCACCACACCTGTACACCTGTACCCCTCCCCCACCACACCTGTACCCCTGTACCCCTGCCCCCCACCACACCTGTACACCTGTACCCCTGCCCCCCACCACACCTGTACCCCTGTCCCCCTGTACCCCCACCACACCTGTACCCCTGTCCCCCTGTACCCCTGCCCCCCACCACACCTGTACCCCCTGTCCCCCCTGCCCCCCACCACACCTGTACCCCTGTCCCCCTGTACCCCCACCACATCTTAGTTTTACAACGATGTATTAACAAAGCAAGGAAGACTACAAACTAAACACGACTAAAGACATCAACCAAGTAATACCAACTACAATTACAGACAGATTAACACACATGGACATAATAAATATGTAGCAACATAGACAAACAAAGGCGCGTGAAGAAAACCAGCATACTACAAACCAAAGGCATCCACCAAGACTAGACCCTAACCCTAACCCTAACCCTAGTAACATAGTCTGGACTGAACACAAGAACACAAGCACTAACAAACAGAAGGAACTAGAGAATCAGGCAGAACCAGGACCCAAACAACAGGTGCTACGTGCAAAGACAAGCCAACGGCAGGGTAAAAACACAGTTTTTTCTCTGATTGTGTTTTGATGTCAGTCTATCTGCGTTTTGTGAACTATTAGTCACTCAGTTATTCGTAATAATCCGGGTGTGTAACATTTAATAATTGTAATTTGATTTGGGATTTAATTTTCTACTCTTGTAAATTGGATTCAGATTTATTTCATTTTCATTCTGTGGTGTTTGATAGGCAGTCTGGCCAATTTGTCAGTATCTGAATATCAGAGTAAAACATAAAAGCAGTTCTAAAAGTTATAGTTTTACAGGAATTATAGATGTTATAAAAGTTAAAGAAGTATGAGGTAATAGATGCTATGAGACTTACTGGAGTTATTGGAATCACTTAAGTTAGAGTTATAGGCCCAATATACACATGACATGTCGCAGGGCACCACCCAAGATGTGTGTCATGGTTCTCTCACCTGGATGTTCAGTGTTGTGCTCTCAGTGGTGATGAGCCTGTGGTGGTGAGTCTTCAAAGCTGGTTCATCTTTTAAACCTAGGTACAAAGATGTGACACGGTGATGACACTGAAGCACAGACCTGTCATCCTGTCATCATCCTGTCATTCAGTCATCCAGTCATCATCCTGTCATCATCCTGTCATCCTGTCATCATCTTGTCATCATCCTGTCATCCTGTCATCATCCTGTCATCCTGTCATCCTGTCATCATCTTGTCATCATCCTGTCATCATTCTGTCATTTCTCATTCAATTTGACAAAGTTCTCATTAACATTAGACTTCCTAATTAATCGAAAACATTATCAATGAAAGGTGATATCTGAGGAAAGATGTTAACAGTGTTTTCTTAGATGTAACTAGCACAAATATCAGTGCATGCACATGCACACACACATATACAAACACTCGCTCACATACATACACGTACACACACACACACACACACACACACACACACACACACACACACACACGCTCACATACATACACGCACACACACACACGCACACGCACACACATTCTTAACTGTTTAAAGGTCACTGGAGAGTCGTGTGTGTTGATGAGCTATTTTGTAAGGACGCCATGTCAGCCGAAGAAAGATACATTTGCATTTCCATATCTCTCTCTCCCTCTCTCTCTCTCTCTCTCTCCCTCCCTCTCTCTCTCTCTCTCTCCCTCCCCTCTCCCTCTCTCTCTCTCTCTCTCTCTCTCTCTCTCTCTCTCTCTCTCTCTCTCTCTCTCTCTTACTCTCTCTCTCTCCCTCTCTCTCTCTCTCTCTCCCTCTCTCTCTCTCTCTCTCTCTCTCTCTCTCTCTCTCTCTCTCTCTCTCTCTCTCTCTCTCTCTCTCTCTCTCTCTCTCTCTCTCTCTCTCTCTCTCTCTCTCTCTCTCTCTCTCTCTCTCTCTCTCTCTCTCTCTCTCTCTCTCTCTCTCTCTCCCTCCCTCTCTCCCTCTCTCTCTCTCTCTCCCCTCTCTCTCTCTCTCTCTCTCCCTCTCTCTCTCTCTCTCTCTCTCTCTCTCTCTCTCTCTCTCTCTCTCTCTCTCTCTCTCTCTCTCTCTCTCTCTCTCTCTCTCTCTCTCTCTCTCTCTCTCTCTCTCTCTCTCTCTCTCTCTCTCTCTCTCTCCCTCTCTCTCTCTCTCCCTCTCTCTCTCTCTCTCTCCCTCTCTCTCTCTCTCCCTCTCTCTCTCTCTCTCTCTCTCTCTCTCTCTCCTCTCTCTCTCTATCCCTCGCTGCAGGGTGATATTAAACTCTACCAGAGGTCCCGTGTCCTTTTTGTCAGAGGATAATGAAACTGAACAAAAGATTCAGGCAGAAGTGAGGAAGGACATCCTGTGTATTCACACACACACACACACACACACACACACCAATACACACACCACAACACATACAACACACCATACACTACAACACACACCACAACACACTCCACTCATTAACATAAAACCCAGTCAGAACTCCCTCTCCTCAAACCACCAAGTCAAAGCAATTCATGAAATGTAAATACAAACTAAATACAAACTCCTGATGCTCGTAACACCCGTTAGTCGTTCCTGTCCCGGCTGGTGAGGCCAAAATGAAATGTTATGTGTGTAGAACATTGTCTCATAAACAATTAGGCTCTTTCCCAGAGGAACAGGATGTAATCTCATGCTACGAGCAGTGGGCAGCCCCCGCATTTCACCATCTCATAGCTTGTCATTAAAGCCTTTATAATTGCACTGATTGTTTCATACATGGGCACATTACCACAATCCTCCTAAGACTTTGTCATTATGCATCCAGAACACTAGTAGATGGTCTCAGAGAGACATGCTAGCCACTGGGAGGGGCCAGGCACACAGGAGGAGGAGCTCTATAAAGGCACACGCCTCCAGTGGCCACGCCTACCAGGTGAGCCCACCGGGGCTCCAGATCTGCCCTGCTGCTGATCCCCCCAACAACTGCCCTCAGTCTTACCACTGTGGTCTTCACCTCAGTCTGGACCCTGTGTTGCTTCAGCTCAGCACAACGTTCGTACATTCACAGAGAACACCAGATCTGTGAAGTAACCAACAAGGGGGTATTGTTGTTAATGTTCATACTAGTGAAGGCTTCACAACATTAACACTTATATGTATATGTATAACACTTATGTATAATCTACCATAACATTACAACATGTCACATAACATCTATAACATCATTATCTATGTCATTAGTGTAACGCCACGGGCATCATGGATGGACTGGGAGATGGACAGAAACACTGAGAAGAGCGAGAGATCCATAATCAGGGTCATATAAAAAAGCCTGGGTCAAATCTGATAAGGAATCGTACATAGACATGCGTACTGCACGTAGGGACTGTTCTGACATAACACAATGAACAAACTGAACAAACTGTAGAAGCCCAGGGGACAACAGGGCTGTGCAAAACAAAGATCTGCAACATGAACTATAGAACGTGGTATAGAAATACTGCACACTAACCAGGAACACATGAGACTGGGTGGATTACAAATCATTAGGAGGGGACACACAGACATGGAAAAACACTGGCACAAAGCAGACATGACGGGGTAGACATGACAATCAGAACACAGAACATATAAAACATATCATGTAATATAACATTAGAACACATAACATAGAACATATATTATGTAATATAACATTAGAACACAACATAGAACATATATCATGTAATATAACATTAGAACACATAACATAGAACATATATTATGTAATATAACATTAGAACACATAACATAGAACATATATTATGTAATATAACATTAGAACACATAACATAGAACATATATTATGTAATATAACATTAGAACACATAACATAGAACATATATCATGTAATATAACATTAGAACACAACATAGAACATATATCATGTAATATAACATTAGAACACATAACATAGAACATATATTATGTAATATAACATTAGAACACATAACATAGAACATATATTATGTAATATAACATTAGAACACATAACATAGAACATATATTATGTAATATAACATTAGAACACAACACAGAACATATATTATGTAATATAACATTAGAACACATAACATAGAACATATATTATGTAATATAACATTAGAACACAACATAGAACATATATTATGTAATATAACATTAGAACACAACACAGAACATATATTATGTAATATAACATTAGAACACAACATAGAACATATATTATGTAATATAACATTAGAACACAACATAGAACATATATTATGTAATATAACATTAGAACACAACATAGAACATATATTATGTAATATAACATTAGAACATGTAACCTAGGGAACGTTACAGCCGCCCCAGACCTGCATCACTACATGCTGTTGGCCTTACAATGAAAACACAAAACTATGCTGAGAAGAATGTACTCCTTGCATAATTAAGCAGGAAACCTGGAGCAGAGTGGATTCACCCAGATCTGTGTGATGCTGGTGTGATGACGATCTACAGCAGGGCATTGCAGGAGAAGCATTTCTGAGGGCCCATCTTCCTGCGTTTAAACCACTCTGACTGTCACACAGAAAATTATAAACAAAAACAAAGGAAAAGTTAAGCCTTTGATTCTAAGCCTTCTCTTTGAAAGCACAGATGTACAATTTGCAAGCCATGTTAGTGAGAGAGTGAAGTCAGACAGGTGGAGTGAGAGAGTGAAGTCAGACAGGTGGAGTGAGAGAGTGAAGTCAGACAGGTGGAGTGAGAAAATGGAGTCAGACAGGTGGAGTGAGAAAATGGAGTCAGACAGGTGGAGTGAGACAGGTGTCTCATGTCGGGATGCCTTTCCTGTGAGAGTGGGTATGTTTTATGTAAAAGCAAATTGTGGAGTTTGCTCTCATCTTCTTCACCTTGTGCCATTCCGCTAGTCTTTTTTTCTGCACGTTGAGGTTCAGTCATGCATGATGCACATAAGGTGGAATGGAGAAGAGGACTGGGGTCAGCATGGGGTCAGCATGGGGTCAGACATGAGGTCAGACATGAGGTCATGGGGTCAACATGGCCACAGGTTTACATATTATTCCCCACAGTTGGAATAGAAGGCTGTGACCAAGTAGATCTATGTATTCAGTCATGAGAAGCTCACCAGGTCTACACCAGGCTTACACCAGGTCTACACCAGGTCTACTCCAGGCGAAGCAGAGCTGCTGCTTACAGACCAGTGCTGCTTACAGACCAGTGCTGCTTACAGACAAATGCTGCTTACAGACCAGTATGGCTGTGATATCCAGTGACCGGAGCCACTCCACCTTTTTTCACATTACTTTTGAATGGATAGTATATGGGTGATGGATCATTCTGAACACAACAGATACTACTATGGGAGGGGCATAGACAGGGCATGGGCGGGGCATGGGCGGGGCATGAGCAGTGTACAGGCGGATCATCTGAATAGTGATGAATTACTGCACTAATTTACTAGAATTTACTACACAATAAGCTGCCTAATTAAAGCCTAATTAACTACACACATCCGCTGACAAACAGAAAAAAGAAAAAAATACAGATATGCAAGAAATTATTGGCTTATTGTGTTTTGTTTTTCAAATGAAAATAGCCGATGGAATCAAAGTACGACCAACAACAAAATTACTGGCACTTGGTCATTATTGGGCATGAGGTTGATGTTGATCACAGGTTGTGTGTCATTTGCAGATGTTTAGACTGGCATTGATGTCCATGTTTACCCTAAAGATTATAATGATGATAATGATGATGATGATATAATGATGATGATGATGATGATGATGAAGGCTGGAACAGTGGTGCATTCTAAAGGAAGCAGAACAGAAAAGTAAAGGGGGCCATTTTACTCCAAACATTTCTTTTATTTCACTTTTTTTGACAAACCATCCAAAAATTATGATGTTAATGAAATGCTAACAGCAGCATCGGATGAGAAGCTGGGGTTAGGGTTAGGGTTAGGGTTAGGGTTAGGGTAACCCTAGAGAAGAGTGCTAACACAAACTGATTTAGAGAAGATGGATAAAGCAAAATATATGATGTTGAGAAGATGGCTAACAAATGTATTAACACAAACTGTCTGATTCAGAGAAGCAGATGGCTAATGCAAACTTGATGTATTAACACAAATGATGTTGAGAAGATGGCTAACAAACTGATGTATTAACACAAACTGTCTGATTTAGAGAAGCAGATGGCTAACTTAAACTGATGTAATAACAATCTGTCTGATTTAGAGAGAAAATTGCTAACAAACTAATGTAGAGAGGCTGGCTAATACAAACCGTCTGATATAAAGACGCTGGCTAATACAAACTGTCTGATAATACAAGCTGCACATCAGTTGGGTTGTAACAACTACACACCTACAAAGTGCTTCTAATAGACACATGTTTCAGATCAAGCAGATGGTGTAATGGATGGTGTAATGGATGGTGTAATGGATGGTGTAATTCTGCATTATTCATACAGCTCAGTGTTTCTCTGGCTCAGCAGAGTCTGTGTCTTCGCTGGTGACTGCAGCTCATTATGTTTACAACACATGACTTGAACTGTGGCTGGAACACATGGGCACTGTCCAAGGTGCTGATGAGCAGTGCAAGAAATACGAAGGTGTGTATGTGCACTTGTGTGTGTTCAGGTGTGTATGGTCAGGTGTGTATGTGCACTTGTGTGTGTTCAGGTGTGTATGGTCAGGTGTGGATGTGCACGTGTGTGTGTTCAGGTGTGTATGGTCAGGTGTGTATGTGCACGTGTGTGTGTTCAGGTGTGTATGGTCAGGTGTGTATGTGCACGTGTGTGTGTTCAGGTGTGTATGGTCAGGTGTGTATGTGCACGTGTGTGTGTTCAGGTGTGTATGGTCAGGTGTGTATGTGCACGTGTGTGTGGTCAGGTGTGTATGTGCACGTGTGTGTGGTCAGGTGTGTATGTGCATGTGTGTGTGTTCAGGTGTGTGTGTTCAGGTTTGTATGGTCAGGTGTGTATGTGCACGTGTGTGTGTTCAGGTGTTTATGGTCAGGTGTTTATGTGTGTGTGTTCAGGTGTGCACGTGTATGTGTTCATGGTCAGGTGTGTATGTGCACGTGTGTGTTCAGGTGTTTATGGTCAGGTGTTTATGTTTATGGTCAGGTGTGTATGTTCAGGTGTGTGTGTTCAGGTGTGTATGGTCAGGTGTGTATGTGCACGTGTGTGTGTTCAGGTGTTTATGGTCAGGTGTTTATGTGCACGTGTGTGTGGTCAGGTGTGTATGTGCACGTGTATGTGTTCAGGTGTGTATGGTCAGGTGTGTATGCCTGTGCAGGGTATGATAGAGACCAGGAGGCAGAGAACCATATAATTTCACCAACGGGTTGTAAAAGCCTGGTGTCTGGTCCTGCAGTTCAGACCTTATCATCATTGACTGCATTATTAGCAGTAAGAGTCCCCATTATACACAGGTCTAAATGACACAGTGTAGTCTATATTAGACTGATTACACACATAGCAGTGTGTGTGTGAGCATGTGGGCAACTTAGGTACAGTGAGCTCTCTCACACTCCCTACACTCAACCTCCTCTCTCTCTCTCCTCACTCCTCTCTCTCTACACACTCCCCTCACCCTCTCCTTATTTAACTCAGTTTAACCTATGCAAAATAAGCAGATAACATTCTGACAAATTAAACGAAACTTTAAGAACCCAAACCAATTAAATTAGGTGTCATTACATCCTTGTTTATCTCAGGGATGAGCCTAATGAGTGATCACTCTTTCTCCTCTCTCCCTCCCTCTTTCTCCCCCTCTCCCTCCTCTCTCCCTCCCTGTCTCTCCCCTCTCTCTCTCTCTCTCTCTCTCTCTCTTTCTCTCCCTCTCCCCAGTTGTTTCTGAAACAACTCGAGCCCTGTGTTATGAGAGGCAGATGGGAGGGGTGGGGGGGCAGTTGTCAGTCCCCTCATGGGCAGGTGACATCATCACGAGGGGAGGGGTTACGTGTGGGTCAGCAGACCACACAGATCAGCACAAGCAGCCTCCATGGACAGACAGGAGTCGTGCAGGTTAAATGTAAATTACTTAAGAAGACCAGAGTCAAAAACCATCTAGGTACAAACAGACACAACTGGCCAATCAGAACAGGTCAAAGGGCAAAGGGGAGGAGCCATGAACCATCGAAGAGGTAAGTACAACAAATGGAGTCATGGAAATGCTTGTGATCTCACAAAGATGGACAGAAACACAAGAGGATAACCTAGATAAGTTAACAGGGGATTTGGAGCAAACAGGAGGATTATGGGGAATGTAGTTCACTGGCGGCAGACTGGATGCTGCAGATGTAACATTCAGCCTCTGTCACGTGTAGCCACACCCACGTCCTGTCAGTCATGTCCTTGTTTTGTTTTTCCATGTGCTCACATTTTGGTTTTCTCATGTGTTCTCATGCCACGCCCCTGTCATTTTGAACCACGCCCCCCTCATTAGTGTCATGTGTTCCTTATTAGGTTAGAACCTTATTAGGTTCTGATCTTGGACTGCGACCACTCTGTTTATGGATTTGCCCTCAATAAACCACACCCCTCTCAGTACTTGATCCGCCTCCGGGGTGACCTGGAGCAGCAAAGACAATATAGACACATCCTCATCCTCAGCTTGGAAATGTTTCTGTCTCTCTCTATCTTTAAATATATATCTTTAAATATATATATATTTCTGTTTTAAAACCACATTAATACTTTTTTATAATGCTTTTTACATACATATATTACTCTTGAGTTAGAATTCTGGATTTAAAACCCTATTATTATATTTGATGTCTGTGTGTGTGTGTGTGTGTGTGTGTGTGTGTGTGTGTGTGTGCTAATTATGAAGCTAGGTCCTGTTTCAGTCGAGCATTAGTATGGAGAGATAGGGTGAGCTGTCATTTATCCCCTGGTGCATTAGCCTGGTGCAGATCCTTCCTCTAAAGTTTGGCCTAGTGCAGTAGCGTCGGCCCTGCGGCCAGACACAGACGTGCCTTCACACTTCTCCGCCAGGCCACAAATGGCTACGCTGCCTACCATTTACACACTTTATGTCCTAACCACTGCTAACATAATGCTTGCTAATGACTAGGTCTATAAAGATGGCCATATGAAGCCAGCTAACTGCCGTGCTGAAGGTTATGTCATCCAGGGTGTTTGTCTAAAGCAGGATCTCTACAGACTGGTCCAGGAGGACTCGTATCACACCCTTTATCTTTTACAAAGGTCAAGTGTTCCTGTTCTCACTGGAGTCTAGAAATGAACAAAAAGAGAAATGTTTGCTAGTCCTTCAGCATGCGTGTGGTGTTAAGCAGGTAGGTGTGTAGCCCTAACCTGAAACTTCTGCATAAATATATGGGAAGTCTTCTCTGCGTCGAGACACATACACTCTCTCCGACTTCAAGGACTTGAGGATAAAGCTTTCATTTTACTGCTGGGTTTTGCTCGTGAAACATTATCAAGATTTTGTTAAAGAACTTTTGTGGACTTTCATGGTAAGAGGATCAAAGGCTGCATGCATTACTGGGAGTGTCGTCTGTGAGTTGTGTTTGAGTTGTAGTTTGAGAATTGAAGATTGTGAGTTGTAGATTGAGCTGTAGTTTGAGTTGTAGTTTGTGTGTAGCTATAGTGGTTTGTAATTAGCGCTGGTGTGTCTCTGCATCTGTGTTGGTAGCCTTATCGGTAAAAATGAATCAGTCCATAGAACATATGTACATACACACACACACACAGAGAGAGAGACTCCACATGCCTGCATTAGCCTAATGGAATATAAAATCAGACAGAGCTTATTTAAAGTGTGATGAATGGGTCTATAGCTCTCTGAAAGCAAAAGGAAATCTGTGTGCGTGTTCTAGTGTGTTCCAGTCCATAACAGAAGCCATCTGGTCCACAGCTGAAATATAGAAGCTGTTTGGAAAACAAGTGTGTGTGTGTTGTGCTTCCTCCTTCGTACACGCCTGACAAACCCAACGGGAACGAGAGGACAGACGGGACTCAATCATCCATCAAACGTAATGAACCTGTGAAAGGCAGGAATCAGGGTTTGCGCTCTGAAGAGACCTGCTCTAAGCAGACCTGGTCTGAAGAGACCTGCTCTAAACAGACCTGCTCTGAGGGGACCTGCTCTAAGTAGACCTGCTCTAAGATTAATTTCTTCATTTGTTGTTGAAAGGGTGAGTGTGATGGGTGTGGTTCAGCAGGTGTCACGCCTCCCCCTCACCAGCACACCTGTACACCTGACCACCAGCACACCTGCACACCAGCACACCTGGGCACTTGCCCACCAGCACACCTGCTCACCAGCACACCTGGACACCAGCACACCTGGACACCTGCCCACCAGTACCGGTGTTGTAGGAAATGGTGACTTCAAACTGCTTTGAACCACATGACATTTATTCCACCTCTTCAGATCTTTGGCGTGGAGGTTGGATTGTGGCATTACAACATTAGAGATGTACCAGCCACAGAACGTGGTTGGAGGAGACAGTGCTGTTCAGTAGAGTGCAGTAGAGAAACAGTACAGCACAGACAAGGCATACTGTAGAACTCAGACACATGTACCGTGGCCAAAATCATGAGTCACTTTTAGATCCCCCAGGGCAACACGTGGAAATCAGAAGAAGGTCTAGTCTCAACAAACACACACAGGCCATAAATAAATCCCACACGTAAATGAGTCGTTGCATAATGACAATAAACTACAATTTATGTGGCACCTTTCGTACATTTCAAACAGCTCAAATGATTCTGAGGACCGACACAAACAGGAAGTGTGCCTGCAGGACAGGGATGAACAGGGCTTCTGACAAGCCACAGGTGTCAGCGATAACGAGCCTCACGTGTAAGTGATAACAAGCAGGTGGAGTTGGGAGGTGCAGATGGAGCAAACCGTGAAGACAAAGGCCAAACCAGACAAAATGGGCGGAGTCTCAGTGACAGCATCTATGAGCCAAAAGTCTTTCAATTATTACAGAAATTTCCATTATTACAGCTTCCTGTCCCAACCAACCCGCACACACTCACACACCAATCTAACACACTTTAATTATCACATCATGGCTGAAGTGTTTGGATTTGCCATTTGATCTGAGCAATTAATCAAACACCTTTAATCTTTTCAGTGGATCAGAGGCGGAAGCGGCTTGTGTGGAGGAACGAACACAGGAGAGTCGGGAGGTAGTAACTCACTTACCTGTTCACACGCATCCTTCACAACAGCCCCCACTGCAGGTATGGGTGTGGGGTTACGGGTATGGTGTGGGGTTACGGGTATGGTGTGGGGTTACGGGTATGGGTGTGGGGTTACGGGTATGGTGTGGGGTTACGGGTATGGGTGTGGGGTTACGGGTATGGTGTGGGGTTACGGGTATGGGTGTGGGGTTATGGGTATGGGTGTGGGGTTACGGGTATGGGTGTGGGGTTACGGGTATGGGGGGGGGGGTGGGGGGGTTATGGGTATGGTGTGGGGTTACGGGTATGGGTGTGGGGTTACGGGTATGGTGTGGGGTTACGGGTATGGGTGTGGGGTTATGGGTATGGGGGTTACGGGTATGGGTGTGGGGTGTGGGGTTACGGGTATGGGTGTGGGGTTATGGGTATGGTGTGGGGTTACGGGTATGGGTGTGGGGTTACGGGTATGGGTGGTTACGGTATGGGTGTGGGGTTATGGGTATGGTGTGGGGTTACGGGTATGGGTGTGGGGTTACGGGTATGGTGTGGGGTTACGGGTATGGTGTGGGGTTACGGGTATGGGTGGGGTGGGGTGGGGGGTTATGGGTATGGGTGTGGGGTTACGGGTATGGGTGTGGGGTTACGGGTATGGTGTGGGGTTACGGGTATGGGTGTGGGGTTATGGGTATGGGTGTGGGGTTACGGGTATGGGTGTGGGGTTACGGGTATGGGTGTGGGGTTACGGGTATGGTGTGGGGTTACGGGTATGGGTGTGGGGTTACGGGTATGGGTGTGGGGTTGGGGTATGGTGTGGGGTTATGGGTATGGTTACGGGTATGGGTGTGGGGTTACGGGTATGGGTGTGGGGTTACGGGTATGGTGTGGGGTTACGGGTATGGTGTGGGGTTACGGGTATGGGTGTGGGGTTACGGGTATGGTGTGGGGTTACGGGTATGGGTGTGGGGTTACGGGTATGGTGTGGGGTTACGGGTATGGTGTGGGGTTACGGGTATGGTGTGGGGTTATGGGTATGGTGTGGGGTTACGGGTATGGTGTGGGGGGTATGGTGTGGGGTTATGGGTATGGTGTGGGGTTATGGGTATGGTGTGGGGTTATGGGTATGGTGTGGGGTTACGGGTATGGGTGTGGGGTTATGGGTATGGGTGTGGGGTTACGGGTATGGTGTGGGGTTACGGGTATGGGTGTGGGGTTACGGGTATGGTGTGGGGTTACGGGTATGGGTGTGGGGTGGGTATGGTGTGGGGTTACGGGTATGGTGTGGGGTTATGGGTATGGGTGTGGGGTTACGGGTATGGTGTGGGGTTACGGGTATGGGTGTGGGGTTACGGGTATGGGTATGGGTGTGGGGTTACGGGTATGGGTGTGGGGTTACGGGTATGGGTGTGGGGTGGAGCAGAGATGTCAGTGTGGTGGTGTAAACATGGTGATGTAGGTATGGAGGATGGAGGTAACAGCAGGCTTGGATATTCTCCTTTAGCATGTGCCATGTTTTGCACTAGCTGCAGGAGGTTGGACCACACGCTCCTGGGTGTCTGGGACACTTTCCCAATCATACACACACTGGGCTACACCAGGGACTCGGAGGGGACCTTCCATTAGAAGGTCAGTCGTTCAGTTGAACTCCAGGATTGTTCTATATTCTAGTCAGCTTTTCTTCTTCACGTATTTGTCTGTTCTTAATTTGATAAGCTTCAGCATGGCAGAAACAGTCGAGCATACCTAATGAAGTAGTTTATATGCAAATGATGAACACAAAATAAAGTTAAAAAATCTTTCGGGATCTCAATACAACAGTGTTAGCACACACACGAGGCTGAACACACTAAGGGGCAGGTGCCTTTCTCAGGGTCTGCGTGAGTAAGCAAGCCATAGAATTGTTTTACTTCAGCATATGGCTCTGCTTTTACACACACACACACACACACACACACATTTGACCTTGCTTTTTGCCATTTCAAAAGAGCAGGCTAACTGCGATGATCAAAAGAGGTGCAGTGTCCTTGGGTATTTCCCCCTGAAGACCTGCACACTCTCCCTCTTCATTTGATATCTGTGCACATTCCACACGCCTCAATTAAAGCAGTTTTAACACTTCCTCACTCTCTTTTAAGTGTGACTTCTGCCCCTCCTGCTCCCCTGAGCCACTGAAAAAAATGCAGTAATAGAATTCTGAAAGTGACAAGATTCATATGAAGAGAGATAATAAGGGTTTCTTTCCATTTAAGTTTAGATTGGTGACCATGATCACAGGAAGCGCTGATTCACTACTTGCTCATTTACAGGTCATAAATCTACATGACTGATTTCACTGGTTTCTAGCAAAAGCCAGCAAGACCAGAACCTTTCAAGTTGCTTACTGAGAGTAAACCAGGAGAGAGCAGACTGTTAGTACCAGGAGAGAGCAGACTGTTAGTACCAGGAGAGAGCAGACTGTTAGTACCAGGAGAGAGCAGGCTGTCAGTACCAGGAGAGAGCAGGCTGTCAGTACCAGGAGAGAGCAGGCTGTTAGTACCAGGAGAGAGCAGGCTGTTAGTACCAGGAGAGAGCAGGCTGTTAGTACCAGGAGAGAGCAGACTGGTAGTACCAGGAGAGAGCAGGCTGTTAGTACCAGGAGAGAGCAGGCTGTTAGTACCAGGAGAGAGCAGACTGGTAGTACCAGGAGAGAGCAGGCTGGTAGTACCAGGAGAGAGCAGGCTGTTAGTACCAGGAGAGAGCAGGCTGTCAGTACCAGGAGAGAGCAGGCTGTTAGTACCAGGAGAGAGCAGGCTGTCAGTACCAGGAGAGAGCAGGCTGTTAGTACCAGGAGAGAGCAGACTGGTAGTACCAGGAGAGAGTAGTCAGAACTTCACCCCCCCATAGTGGGGTGCAAAAGAAGTTACACAATGATCTCACCATAAAATGTAAATAAACATATTAAGGGGTCTCCCCAGAGAAAGAAAACTGCTCTTTAGTATATTTTACTGAATCTTGGATAAGTCACATTGGACACAATCATAGACCCTACACTCATAGATTAATGTACACAATCATAGACCCTACAGTCATAGATTAATGGACACAATCATAGACCCTACACTCATAGATTAGTTATATAAACCACAACAGGTCCAGGACATACGAGCACGTTAAAGAGTGTAGATGCTGGTCTTCCACTGGTGTCCAGTCATCTCCCACTGGCTGTAAACACTGTTTTACTCTGAGTGCTCTAACGTGTCTCGTTTCAGAACTATTTGAATCAATTAAAGTGAATTAAAGGACTTTTCTGCAGACTTGTTGAATTATTTATTGCGTTTAATGATCCCGGCGGAATTATACATAAGTTGAATCCTTCATTATGAATAATAAGTGATTTAAGGAGGCTGTTTCATTAGCAGAGCTGTCGCTAGTCTGGCCTTCTGCTTTAGACTGGAATATTCTAGAATATTGTGAGGAAGCTTCACCAGTCCAGTGCTGTCTGACGCCAGGACCCAGGAGGCAGGCGGAGGAAAACAAGCCTGCTCAAAAATGAGAGTCTCTCTCCAAAGAAGGAAGGACCTCTAATCTGCACTTGGTCTGTGCTACAGTGTAAAATACTGGGGCCTGTTGAGACACCTAGGTCCACACTCACTCTCTCACTCTTACACCCTCACTCTCTCACCCTTACACCCTCACCCTTACACTCTCACTCTCTTACACTCTCACCCTTACAACCTCACTCTCTCACCCGTACACTCTCATTCACTCACCCTCAGTCAGTCACTCTTCTCTCTGAAGTCAAACTTTAATGTGTTGCTCTCTCACTCCCACTTACCCAGAGCACTTATTTAGACAGGAGATCCGCCATGTTGGCTCAGGAGGAAACTCCCTCTAATTTACTTTCATGGCAGCTCAGTCTCACCTGCTCGTGTTAAACATATAAATTTCAGTCACATGCCACGTTCATGTGACAGGTGTAAGGCGCAAGCTTAATTAAATCATGTTCTAGTTTGTGGACACTTCAGAGATGACAATGTGGAGGTGTGAGTAAAGAAATGAGGAATGAGACTGAAAGCACACTGAGCTGCTGCAACCAGGGTTACAAGCTCCTCCTTTCACTGCTTCTCTTTCTGTCCCTCTTTTTCCTACACACACACACACATTCACACACATTCACAGCCACATTCTAAGTGTGTTGAAAGGTTGAAGTTGATTGATGGTTCCAGATTGTGCATCACTGTTTGGCGAGTGCGTTCAGCTTCCCGCTCGTCCCAATAAAGATACCGCGGCTGGCTGAGGCGGTGTGTCCTCAGTGGGACGCGTGGACACTGGACGACGCAGCGCAGCCTGCAGGACACAACCATGTCCAGCTCTGCAGCTGAGGTTCACAGACAGAGACAGAGAGAGACAGAGAGTATATATGTGTGTGTATGCGTGTTAATAATATACACAAACATGTTGCTTTAGAAAACCACCACTGTCACAAGCTCAATTAAGTCAGTGTTCAATTAAGCAGGTGTGGATTTTCACTCAGAACGTAATGTGCTCGCAAACACACACACACACACACACACACACACACACACACATATATATATATATATATATATATATATATATATATATATATGTACTATCTGTCTCTCTCTGTCTCACATACTCTCTCTCGCTTACATCCACACCATATGCTGAGGTTTGGTTAAGAGGGTGCTCTGATTTGACGGAGCGCAGGAGGGAGATGCTCTAATTGGGTATTTTCACAACCAGATGCGGAATGATTCTGTGTAGAAAGAGATTACCATCAGCAGTGCCCTGGAACACAATGAGAGGCTGAAAGCTCGATCAGGCCGGCTCCTTCGCACATGGTGATCAGGAGCAGCACAGAAGAGGCGTGAGATGAAGGAGCAGACATCCCAGCCGTGCATATCAGAGGGGGTGGCATGAACCAACTGTGCATATCAGAGGGGGTGGAATTGGGTTGATAGGCAGCCGTTCCCCACAGGAACATTAGTGGGCCTGTGAATTTGCACCTATTTCACTTCATCCTGCAGATTTCCTGTGAGGACATTTGCTGCTGTGGAGTTGAACAGTAGCTGGAGCAGAATCTCCACGGCTGCCCATGGAGGCTCAGGATCACGCAGACCGAAACCAAGATCCATGTTTGGCATTTCCCATGACTGCAAACGCCTTATTGCTATATTTGTTTAGGAAATGAATTTTCCAATTAAAAACATGCAGACTTGTGTAATGAAGGTTTGCTGCTCTGCCCTGATCAGGACGGAAGCCAGTAGACTAGGAACCCTCTGCCAGATCTGGTGCAAACAAATATGCAAAAGTGGAAGTTTCCACCATCATGTTCCTACATCCCGTACAGCTGAAGAACACCGCTGAAGAACACCGCTGAAGAACACCGCTGAAGAACACAGCTGAAGAACACAGCTGAAGAACACAGCTGAAGAACACCGCTGAAGAACACCGCTGAAGCTTCTCAACAAGAACCCACATACCAACACAAACAGAGGCTGAACAAACACAGATAATATGTAAACAAATAAATAAAAGAATAAATAATGCAAAATTGAAACAAGACTTTGAGGCCCTAAAGAGTAGGAATAGTACCAGGGTTAGTACCAGGGTACTACTGCCGGGGTTAGTAGTGGGGTTAGTACCAGGGTACTACTGCCGGGGTTAGTAGAGAACAGGGTAGTAGTGGGGTTAGTACCAGGGTACTACTGCCGGGGTTAGTAGAGAACAGGGTGGGGTTAGTACCAGGGTACTACTGCTGGGGTTAGTAGTGGGGTTAGTACCAGGGTACTACTGCCGGGGTTAGTAGAGAACAGGGTAGTAGTGGGGTTAGTACCAGGGTACTACTGCCGGGGTTAGTAGAGAACAGAGTGGGGTTAGTACCAGGGTACTACTGCCGGGGTTAGTAGAGAACAGGGTGGGGTTAGTACCAGGGTACTACTGCTGGGGTTAGTAGAGAACAGAGTGGGGTTAGTACCAGGGTACTACTGCCGGGGTTAGTAGAGAACAGAGTGGGGTTAGTACCAGGGTACTACTGCCGGGGTTAGTAGAGAACAGAGTGGGGTTAGTACCAGGGTACTACTGCCGGGGTAGTAGAGAACAGAGTGGGGTTAGTACCAGGGTACTATTGCCGGGGTTAGTAGATAACAGGGTGGGGTTAGTACCAGGGTACTACTGCCGGGGTTAGTAGAGAACAGAGTGGGGTTAGTACCAGGGTACTACTGCCGGGGTTAGTAGAGAACAGGGTGGGGTTAGTACCAGCTTGAAGACGGAGCTTCATTATTCTGAACTGTGTTCCATTCATATGCAGGACCCATGTGGTAGCATTGCCCTTTATTTCAGACTCACAGAAGGCGACTTCTGCCACTTTTGTCTTTTTGCCAGGAACCGCAGCAACCGCACATGCATAACTAATAGTTGGAGGGAAGAGAGGAGGTGTGACAGAAGAAAAACAAAAAGAGCACAAAAAAAAACAAGAAAAGAAGAAACAAATTCCATCTGTCCAAATTTCAATAAGCCACCGGCTGTGGGGGCACCTTCCACAACTCCCAAAGGTTATACTTCCAGAAAGTTCTACTGAAGCCAGTGGCCGGGGGAATGTCATTAAATGTGCACTCGTGTGCAGGAATATGAAATAAGCAAAAGGGAATTATGGAATTCAGTGCACCTGTACACCAGCAGAGCTTCAGCTCAGACAGAAAACCTAAAACCAAATTAGAATGTCAAACACACCAGCTGCCCACATCCAAGCACACACTGGGAGAGGTCAAGGGTCAAGTGAGCATCTGAGCTCCAGATTTGTTTTTGTTTGTGGTTTTTCTTTCTGACAGATCAGACGTGTGTTTGTGTCAGATGGACCTGCTCCCGTACATAGTGCACCTCTAAGAGAACACACTGCATTTCCATCTGAACAGTGACCTCAAAGCCCACACTCACAGACACTCACGGACACTCACAGACACTCACAGACACTCACGGACACTCACGGACACTCACGGACACTCACAGACACTCACGGACACTCACGGACACTCACGGACACTCACAGACACTCACAGACACTCACAGACACTCACAGACACTCACTCCTCCCTGCACTGCATGGATGGACAGATGGAATCATGCGGAGCTCTTATTCCCGTGTGGAAACGCAGCACGCAGCTCCTGAGCCACAGCCAATCAGACTCACGAGATGAGCACAGTGAGACTCATGAGATGAGCACAGTGAGACTCATGAGACAGAGTGAAACTCATGAGATGAACAGTCAGACTCAATGAGACAGCCACAGTGAGTCTCATGAGATGAGCACAGACAGTCTCACGAGATGAGCACAGACAGGCTCACGTTTCTTATCATGCTAGTGTGGGCCTGAAGCTCAGAAAGGGTTAAACTTTAAACAAGGCCATAAAGCACAGGGACGAGGCTAAACACGTGTGCCTCTGAGCTGCTAAACCTCACGTCATCCGTGCTGGGCTCGAGAGACACTGCGAGCTTCCACCTCATCTGGCTGGTGTGCGGTGGAGTCCTGGCTCGTCTGGGCGCCGCAGACGCGCACCAACAGCCCCCTGGCGCTGCACATTTCCTCCAGAACTCATCAGGCGTGACGCGGCGGCTGCAGCGGGAACAGAGAGCAGCCCTGTGAGTTTAATCACCTCTAACGCCAGATTATCCAGGTGCCAGAGGGCATAATCTCCCCCGAAATACATCACCTGTCAGTGACTCCACAGAGCACCCCCCCCCACAGAGCACACCCACCCCCCCCCACAGAGCACACCCACCCACCCCCAACACAAAACCCCCATCAGCCCCTAATCGCCATGGAAGTCACCCAGCTAGAAAATCACACAGCTTTTGCACACATTTTCTTTTTGGTTTCCGATGAGAGTAAAACTGTAAGTGAAGATGTCATATATATTCATGTGTGTTTGAGTGCAGGTAGGGACGGTGCGTGTTTGCGTGTGTGCACGCGCGAGGGGATATTTGTGTTTGTGCATTTGTGTGTGTGTGTGTGTGTGTGTGTGTGTGGGTGTTTATGTATCTACATGGGAGTGTGTATGTGTGTGTGGGTGTGTGTGTTTCTTCCCCACGGCTGCCGTGGGCCAGAGAGGCTGGTGGCGTGGCTACAGAGTGTTTGTTAATCAGACGCCAAGGTAAACAGCAAGGAGAACGCCACCCCAGCTCAGGCTGTAATCGACATGGCTTAAGGGCTCAGCCATTTCAGATGATACAATTTGTGGTGAGCAGTGGTGTAAATCACACGTAAACGTGCCAGTGAGGAGCGTCCCAGCACCACGTGCACTGATGGGTGTTTACAGCATTGCATTGTGGGTACTTGGGGCTGGCAGAAGGGCCTGAGTCACAGCCAAACTTTTGTTTCTCCTGGCAACCAGCTTAAAGCATAGAGAGTGTAGAGTGTGGGGAGTGTTTATGGGATGTTGGGAAGTGTTTACAGGATGTTGGGAAGGGTTTATGGGATGTTTTTCTGGCGAGCACAGGACAATGCCCGATCCAGTTTGTGCACGGAGCGGAGACCTTGGTGTTTAAGGGATGCACGGTGGCGTTACCTCCTTACCCAGGTATGTGATTTCCCCTTTACCGGAGTCACACTTCTCCAAATTTAACACAAGGGAAGCATCCCGCAACTTCTTGAACACAGTGTCTAAAGCTGCGATGTGGTGGGGCCAAGAGAGTAAAGCACGACACCACCCAAGTGACGCTTCACAGTTCGGCACGTCACCCAACACAACGGCCATTAAGCGTTGAAATGTGGACAGGGCATTTTAAGACCAAAAGGTGTGACCGTGTACTGTAGGAAAAGGTCAGGCATAGCGAACACCACGATGTCTGAGGCACAGGAGAAGTTACAGAAGAGACCTCAGGTTGGATCAAAACATCTGGTGGATGTCTGTCCACGTAGGGTTTCAGCAGGTTTATGTGACAGACGAGACTTTCGTGGGCGATCAGGGGTAGCCAAAAGGTAACTGGTGGGAGAGGTTTTAGCCTTCACAGTACAGGGACCCAAAAATCTAGTACACAAGGGAGATCCTGGAATAGGCAAAAGCACAAGCGCACGATCAACTTTAAATGAACGTACAATTTACATTTTACATTTACGGCATTTAGCAGACGCCCTTATCCAGAGCGACTTACAATGAACGTTTCCGATCATGCAGACTTTTCATGTCAGCTTGTGCCAACACCAAGTTCTCACAAACGGCACATAACCGCTTCCGAAGGGTTTCAACAAACTCACAAACAGGCCAAGTTGATACAGACTGAGGAACAAATAGCCATCGTTCATACAAAAGTCTAAGGGTGCTTCATACTGATCTACCAAAAAGCAGAGCGTTAGGACTACAACCTGTCGATTCCTGCAGTGTCTCGGATAGCAAACAGTAATAACAAAACACCCTCATCCCAGTGTGTCAGTCATGGCAAAAGGTTCTCAGCATTGTTTTAAAGGTCTGGTGAAACCTTTCCAATGCTCCTTGGGACTCTGGATGATAAGTGCTCGATACTTGGTGTTCTATGTTTAACTCCTTGACAACTTATGCAAAGAGGGTAGACATGAAGTTAGAGCCTTGGTGTGACTGTGTACATTTCAGCATGCCAAATGTAGTGCAAAATGTTATCAAAGCCTTGACAACCACTTTAGATTTCAAGGAATGCAAAGGAAAAGCCTCAGGGAATGTAGCTGTAGCACACATCAAAGAAATAAGGTATGAGTTACCTGAACGGTAATAGTCTATATTATAATTATATATATATATATATATATATATATATATATATATATATATATATATATATATATATATATATATATATTATATTATATTATATTATAATAGTCTATCAAACTAATAGTCTATATTATAATTATATATATATATATATATATATATATATATATATATATATATATATATATATATTATATTATATTATAATAGTCTATCAAACTAATAGTCTATATTATAATTATATATTATATATATATATATATTATATTATATTATAATAGTCTATCAAACTAATAGTCTATATTATAATTATATATTATATATATATATTATATTATATTATAATAGTCTATCAAACTAATAGTCTATATTATAATTATATATTATATATATATATATATATATATTATATTATAATAGTCTATCAAACTAATAGTCTTTCCAACGACTGGTATTGGCACAGCGGGGCAGAATGGATCACTTGGTTGGGTTTTCCTACCAACTCAATGCCTTGAACTAACACATCCTGTCCACTATGTGTCCTCTGACAAGGGCAATACTGTGTCCAACAGAAGTGACACTGCAGCACCGGTATCACGCAGAATTGTGATGGTTTAGCGTTCTGTATCAGACTCACACAGTGAAACTGCGCCATCATCTATGACGGGCTGGAATACAGTGTCAGCTCGGGAAAAAGACGATTTGGTACTTAAGCAATGCACCTTTTTAGTTGATCACACATTCTTCCTCTTAAGAGTCGGACAATTTGCTATAATGTGCCCTTGCACATGGCAATAGAAGCATTCACATGAGTCCTCAGAGGTAGGAGCTTCAGTCGGTATGGGACTCACCGAAGTCCTCGAGTGGAGGGAGCGAGAAGTAGACTCACCACGGGGAACAGGCGCCATAAAGGCAGTTCAATGGGTTAACACCAATTCATCAGCACAAATAGCAGCACTGGACAATGTACTCACTTTATGCTCAGTTAATTACATCATGACGTTATCTGGCACACAAATTTTAAACTGTTCAACCAGAACCAGCTGAGCTGTTGCGTCACATCACAAGCAGCACAACCATTTCTCAAACGTTTCCCTGACAGATGTCTGTGTGGGTTTTTCTTCAACTGTCTGAAACGTTGACGGCTCATCCGCTCTGAGAACATCAGCTGTGTCATAGTTCACACTGCGCTGAAGCAAGAGAAGAACTCACATCTCGGGCTTTTCCCCACTAGTGTGCACTGCAGGGTAGAGGCCACACTGGGGTAGAGGCCTCACTGGGGTAGAGGCCTCACTGCTTTGGGCCAATTTAGCGTGGTAGCAATGTGCTCAAATAGTGCAAAATATGCATCAACCTCATTTTCTGAATGTAGGAACCATGCGAATCTGTCTGCTGACATCAAAATGTTCAGCAACAGAACCAGAAGAAGTTGGGTTACTTGAGACATGAGTGGAGCGGGATGGGCACAGGTGTACACGGAGGAGCAGGGCTAGTCGTCACTAGGGAGGCAGCCTTGAGGTTGTGGTGGGGGTCTCTCCAGACCCATACTAAGCCCCATACTACCCATGTGGTAGACTCTCCAGACCCATACTAAGCCCCATACTACCCATGTGGTAGACTCTCCAGACCCATACTAAGCCCCATACTACCCATGTGGTAGACTCTCCAGACCCATACTAAGCCCCATACTACCCATGTGGTAGGCTCTCCAGACCCAAACTAAGCCTTTTGAGAGTCACCTCCCTTTCCGCGTCTACTTGTAAAGCCCGCAGTCGTAATGACTCTGCCTCACGTTCCTGAATCTTAATCTCCAGATCCAACTCTTTCACCTTTATCTCTAGGAGGGGATCAAAAGAGGGAGATCTCCTGGGATCCATGCTTGAGCGAACCACAGAGCCTGATTCAGCCTCAGCTGTGTCCATGCTCTGGGCCAAACCAATCACAACACCCAGAACTCCCTCAGCCACAGACCACGCCACGTTCACCTAGAGAGCTCTAGTAGCCTCCTACTGACCCTCTATGTAGCAGAGCGAAGTATAACAGATCAGCCTTACGACAACGATCTAATAGCTCAAAGGACGGGCTAATAGCAAACACAGATCAAATGTAGCCATCCTACCAAACTCTCAACAATGCAACAACCTTCGCACAGCACAACACGCCCACCACAAAACAGGCACAAAAAACAGGGACAACAGGGAGGAGCCGCCTGTTACGACCTCGTCTAGAGGCTCCAGGCACTAACGGGCGGGAAAACAGAAAAGACAAAGGGGACAAGGGTTCCAGTATATACAACAGTGTATTTGTGTGTACAAATATATACTGGGGTAGAATATATACACAGACAGAACATTGTGCACAGTGGTACAAACATCAGAAGTGACCCAGGCCAAAACAACAGAAAACACACTAGAAATAAACATACACAACTACACTAGCAGGGTGAAACAAGACAACACTACACTGACTCCCTATAAACAAACAGACATAAACCTACAACCCAAACAAAATGGCTGCCACTTCCTACTCACCAGGTTCACACAAAAACCACCAGCACATACAGTTTAAGGGGCAAGCAAAACCAGTGTCAGTATACCAAGCAACAGTCATACACAAAATAGCCATAGCACAATCACTCTCTAACAATCCCACAAGTTAACCCACCTCCACACCACCAACCCAAGAGCTGCACAAATGAGCTGCTGGGGCCTCCTGCTTCCTTCCTGATTTTCTCTGGGGTAGCAGGGATTTCAGGAGTGGAACATGGAGCAGAATAAGGAGAGGACTGCCTACCTAAAACACACACAAACAGGAACATAACAGTGTGTGTGTATTTAAGTGTGTATTAAAGTGTGTCTTGTCCTTGTTCGTTGTTTGGTCTCAGTGGTACTTTTGCTTGTGTTCTTTAGCGCTATCATGCTACACGATAATTAATACTACAGACTTCACTGTTGTGATAGTTAATACTACAGACTTCACTGTTGTGATAGTTAATACTACATACTTCACTGTTGTGATAGTTAATACTACAGACCTTACTGCTGTGGTCATTAATACTACAGACCTTACTGCTGTGGTCTCCGATTCCTCCACCACCCTCACCAATGTCACAGTAGCAGCTGTGAGAGGAACCTGAGAATCATCAGCTCTAATGCTGCGGAGAAGATGTGGAGGCAAAAGGTTAAATTACGAATGTAGCTTCATACAACTTAAGCATTCTGTGTAAGATCATGAAGAATCACTAAATTACATCACTGTACAAGAGATAGTTAAAAAGTAATGGCTACACAAATAAATAATGGGTAAATACAAAAGTTACAGGAGTTTCTGAAGTTGTTTTCATCCTCATCTTGTATGGCAGATTTAAGGTCCTATTACCTGAAGTGTCTTTTCACTGAGGGACTGAAGGTTGACTACAGGTGTGGGAACACTTATACTCTTTAGAGTAAATCTGTTTTCCAACCAGATAAACAGGAAGCTAAGTAGGCATAAATAAATCCACCAACACTGTGTGTGGACACACTGAATATTTCATCACTGGTCCAGGGTGACGGTCCTCCTGTCACCGGTGACTGACACGTTCCTGTTCCTCCATTATACAGCATGTTCCCGTGTGGACTGGGCTGTTCCTCCATTATACAGCATGTTCCCGTGTGGACTGGGCTGTTCCTCCATTATACAGCATGTTCCCGTGTGGACTGGGCTGTTCCTCCATTATACAGCATGTTCCCGTGTGGACTGGGCTGTTCCTCCCTTATACAGCATGTTCCCCGTGTGGACTGGGCTGTTCCTCCATTATACAGCATGTTCCCGTGTGGACCGGGCTGTTCCTGCATTATACAGCATGTGTTCGTGTGGACTGGGCTGTTCCTCCATTATACAGCATGTTCCCGTGTGGACTGGGCTGTTCCTCCATTATACAGCATGTTCCCGTGTGGACTGGGCTGTTCCTCCATTATACAGCATGTTCCCGTGTGGACTGGGCTGTTCCTCCATTATACAGCATGTTCCCGTGTGGACTGGGCTGTTCCTCCATTATACAGCATGTTCCCGTGTGGACTGGGCTGTTCCTCCATTATACAGCATGTTCCCGTGTGGACTGGGCTGTTCCTCCATTATACAGCATGTTCCCGTGTGGACTGGGCTGTTCCTCCATTATACAGCATGTTCCCGTGTGGACTGGGCTGTTCCTCCATTATACAGCATGTTCCCGTGTGGACTGGGCTGTTCCTCCATTATACAGCATGTTCCCGTGTGGACTGGGCTGTTCCTCCATTATACAGCATGTTCCCGTGTGGACTGGGCTGTTCCTCCATTATACAGCATGTTCCCGTGTGGACTGGGCTGTTCCTCCATTATACAGCATGTTCCCGTGTGGACTGGGCTGTTCCTCCATTATACAGCATGTTCCGTGTGGACTGGGCTGTTCCTCCATTATACAGCATGTTCCCGTGTGGACTGGGCTGTTCCTCCATTATACAGCACGTTCCCGTGTGGACTGGGCTGCTCCTCCATTATACAGCATGTTCCCGTGTGGACTGGGCTGCTCCTCCATTATACAGCATGTTCCCGTGTGGACTGGGCTGTTCCTCCATTATACAGCATGTTCCCGTGTGGACTGGGCTGCTCCTCCATTATACAGCATGTTCCCCGTGTGGACTGGGCTGTTCCTCCATTATACAGCATGTTCCCGTGTGGACTGGGCTGTTCCTCCATTATACAGCATGTTCCCGTGTGGACTGGGCTGTTCCTCCATTATACAGCATGTTCCCGTGTGGACTGGGCTGTTCCTCCATTATACAGCATGTTCCCGTGTGGACTGGGCTGCTCCTCCATTATACAGCATGTTCCCGTGTGGACTGGGCTGTTCCTCCATTATACAGCATGTTCCCGTGTGGACTGGGCTGTTCCTCCATTATACAGCATGTTCCCGTGTGGACTGGGCTGCTCCTCCATTATACAGCATGTTCCCGTGTGGACTGGGCTGTTCCTCCATTATACAGCATGTTCCCGTGTGGACTGGGCTGTTCCTCCATTATACAGCATGTTCCCGTGTGGACTGGGCTGTTCCTCCATTATACAGCATGTTCCCGTGTGGACTGGGCTGTTCCTCCATTATACAGCATGTTCCCGTGTGGACTGGGCTGCTCTGCCAGCACCTGGAATACGGATCAATGTTTACACCTGCCCAGCAATGGCCAAATTAGGAAGCCCTGAAAATGTGAGAACAGAGTCAGATGTTGGACAGGCTGAACAGATAAGTTACATGCACAGGCTTCCAGAGACAATCCCCTTACACACACATTCCTCTCCTCTTACTGATTTGCCCTGTCACACACACTGAAGTACAAATGATAAAGTATGCATGAGACTACTGGTCTGCTTTTCCCAAATTTGAGCTTCACATTTTTTTTTATTTTAGGGTTATGTCACTGAACCATGGGACTGCGAAATCTAGGCTGTTCATCCATTACGGATTTCTCTGAAAGCACAGAAAGGCATGCTGGGAAACCTCAGAGATTACATTGTCTTATCACAGAAACATTTTCCTCCTTGTTTTAATCACACACTTTTCAGTTTGACACCTCTCAATTTGGCCAGAGGTCCCATTCTTCTTTTTAGCTGTCTAACAAAACAGTTTAAAAATGGTTGTTATTTCTGAGCAGGAGTGGCTGGTGCTTTGATTTCTCTGGCTCTAGTCCGTGGGATAAAGTGTGAAGGCCGACACCACCAGCCTGTTCACACCTAATGAGAGAGAAGCCTTTGTTCCTAAAGTCAGAGAGACAGAGGGCAAAGGGGCGGGGGGGGGGGGTACAGAACAGACATGAATATATATGTAGAGAGAGAGATAGATGGGGAAAGAGAGAAACAGAGAGGGAGGGAGAGGAAGAGAGAGAGAGAAACAGAGAGAGAGAGTCTATATATATATATATACATATAGTCACTTTGGCAACAGTTGTTAATTACAATTCACGGCATCAAGGCAATTTGAATTTGAGAGAGAGACTGGAAGAGGAGGAGAGAGTGAGAGATGGTGAGAGACAGAGAGATGGAAAGAGAGGGATGGAGAGAGAGAAATTCTGATGCCACACTGGTGTAATGTATATTTCTTAAACCTGAGAGAATAAACTGTAAAAGTTTTTTGGTGATAGACAAATGAGGTCTATGAGTCTGTGAATTAAAAATGGATTTAAAGTACGTTTAGCAGTAGACATGTGAATCCATGTAGGCGGATACTGCTGGATGAGGAGCCCTGACTCCCTGCATGTTTGAGTTTTAGAGTATTGTAAGAAGAAGCCATGCAGAAATGGCTTAAGGGTCTCTAGTGTATTTCAGTAATTAGTCCATTTTCAGCCACTCTAAACCAGCTGCAGGTTGCTATTCTTTCAGACTGCAGGAAGGTGGGTTACATGCTAGGAAAGAGAGAGGAGAAGAGAGGAGGAGGGGAGGAGTGAGAGGAGGAGAGAGGGGAGAGGGGAGGGGAGGAGGGGAGGAGTGAGAGGAGGAGAGAGGGGAGAGGGAGGGAGGAGGGGAGGAGTGAGAGGAGGAGAGAGGGGAGAGGAGGGGAACAGAGAGGAGGAGAGAGGGGAGGAGAGAGGAGGGGAGAGGGGAGGGGAGGGGAGGGGAGGAGGGAGGAGTGAGAGGAGGGAGAGGGGAGAGGAGGGGAACAGAGAGGAGAAGAGAGGGGAGGAGAGAGGAGGGGAGAAGGGGAGGAGAGAGGAGGGGGGGGGGGGAGAGGGGAGGGAGTGCAGAGGGTCAGAATGGTGGCGTGCCTGTGGTCTGTACAGCTCTCTATAAGGGTATGAAGGCAGTCTGCTTGGGCACAGGTACAGGGTCTGGGCATGGGAATGGTGTCTGGTGAAGGGGTAGGGGGTGTGTGGGTGGTGTGAGGGAGTGTGGGGGGTGTGTGAAGTTGTGTGTGAGAAGGGGGGGGTGTCAGGGGGTGGCGTTGAGGGGGGGTGTGAGGTGTGAAGGAGTGTGAGGTGTGAGGGGTATAAAGAGGTGTGGGGGCTGTGAGGGAGTGTAAGTTGTGAGGGGATGTGAGGTGTGTAAGGAGGTGTGAGGGGTGTAAGGAGGTGTGAGCCGTGAGTCTTTTCTTCTGTGTAGATCTTTCTGCAGGTTGCTCTGAGCTCTCGGTAAATATGCTCAAATTGATCATTTCAGAGCTGTAATTGCAGCTGTCAGCGTAACCATGGCGAAGGCGGCTCATACCACGTTCTGTTTGCGTGTGGATTGTGAAGATCAGCCCACCGAGAAGGCAGAGTGGCTGTGAGTGGCTGTGAGTGGCTGTGACTGGCTGTGATTGGCTGTGACGTTAGTGCGTGAGTGCTGCTGGGCTCCCCTGCCGGAGCCGCACCCCCACTGGGGGCTGAAGCTGCACGGCATGCTGGGAGAGTGTCGGGGGCAGGGCAGAGTCAGCCTTCATTATGTCCACAACACCCAGACAAAATGGCCGGGATAGACACCTCAATAAGGTTCGGCCACCTCTCCCTCCTTCTCTCCTTCTCTCCCTCCTTCTCTCCCTCCTTCTCTCCCTCCATCTCTCTCACCTCTCCCTCCTTCTCTCCCTCCTCTCTTCTCTCCCTCCATCTCTCCCTCCTCCCTCCCCACTCTCCCTCCTTCTCTCCCTCCATCTCTCCCTCCATCTCTCCCTCCCTCTCTCCCTCCTTCTCTCCCTCTCCTCTCTCCCTCCATCTCTCCCTCCATCTCTCCCTCCATCTCTCCCCTCATCTCTCCCTCCTTCTCTCCCTCCATCTCTCCCTCCTTCTCTCCCTCCATCTCTCCCCTCATCTCTCCCTCCTTCTCTCCCTCCATCTCTCCCCTCCCTCCTCTCCCTCCTTCTCTCCCTCCATCTCTCCCTCCTTCTCCCTTCCTTCTCCCTCTCCCTCCCCCCCTCTCTCTCCTCATCTCCTTCTCCATCTGCTAACCTCCTCTTGTGGCCTGGTGCAGGGGGAATACGTCTCAGGTTTTTCTACTTTCATTAATTCCTGCTCTTCTTTTGTTTCACTGGTTCTTTTGTTTACCTGCTTTAGTTCCACTTAGTTTATTGTGCACTGCTGATGCGCCTGATTGTTGTTTCAGGAACCCAGATCACTGTGCCAGGAGGTCTGATGCTACATGGTGACCAAAGCTTCCACTAACCAACACAACCTCCATGTCGACCCTCCAACTTTCACTTCATGACAGTTACTAAGGTCTGGTGGACCATCTGTGCATTCTGTTCCTCACCCATCTCCTCACACACACACACACACACACACACACACAATGCCAGGCAGTACAGGGATATAGAGATACTGTAAACACTTCATCGCTCCCGGAGGAAAGCTAGTCAGTGTGAGCCCATAGCCGGGCAGTGCCAGAGAGGGTCCATTAGGAGCTCTTTCTGCAGCTGATAATGCTGTATTCAGTCTTGCCTGACAGCTTTCAGTCTGTACTGAACAGTAGGAGGACAAGCCTGTGTGCTCCTGGACCTCAGCCGTGTCAGACACGCCTGTGTGCTCCTGGACCTCAGCCTGTGTGCGCGCCTGTGTCCTGGACCTCAGCGTGTGTCGCAACTTTCCTGGACCCGTTTCAGACACGCCTGTGTGCTCCTGGACCTCAGCCGTGTCAGACACGCCTGTGTGCTCCTGGACCTCAGCCGTGTCAGACACGCCTGTGTGCTCCTGGACCTCAGCCGTGTCATACACGCCTGTGTGCTCCTGGACCTCAGCCGTGTCAGACACGCCTGTGTGCTCCTGGACCTCAGCCGTGTCAGACACGCCTGTGTGCTCCTGGACCTCAGCCGTGTCAGACACGCCTGTGTGCTCCTGGACCTCAGCCGTGTCACCGCCTGTGTGCTCCTGGACCTCGCCTGTGTGCCTCCTGGACCTCAGCCTGTGTGCTCCCTGGACAGCGTGTCATACACGCCTGTGTGCTCCTGGACCTCAGCCGTGTCATACACGCCTGTGTGCTCCTGGACCTCAGCCGTGTCAGACACGCCTGTGTGCTCCTGGACCTCAGCCGTGTCAGACACGCCTGTGTGCACCTGGACCTCAGCCGTGTCAGACACGCCTGTGTGATCCTGGACCTCAGCCGTGTCATACTGGACGCCGTGTGCCTGTGCTCCTGGACCTCAGCCGTGTCAGACACGCCTGTGTGCTCCTGGACCTCAGCCGTGTCAGACACGCCTGTGTGCTCCTGGACCTCAGCCGTGTCATACACGCCTGTGTGCTCCTGGACCTCAGCCGTGTCAGACACGCCTGTGTGCTCCTGGACCTCAGCCGTGTCAGACACGCCTGTGTGCTCCTGGACCTCAGCTATCTCTGATAAACCCAATGCAAGACAGTTGGCAAATCCAGTAAAACAATAACTTAATTAACAATAAATAAACCTTAATTGAACTAATTAAGAAGATTAACTTTAACCTTAATTGAATTAATTAAGAGTATTAAGTTTAACCTTAATTAACTAATTAAGAGTATTAACTTTAACCTTAATTAACTAATTAAGAAGATTAACTTTAACCTTAATTGAACTAATTAAGAGGATTAACTTTAACCTTAATTTAACTAATTAAGAGGATTAACTTAAACTTTAATTTTATTGTAGTTTTATAGTCATTTACTGACTAAGAAGCTTCCAATCATTTTCCTAAAATAACTCCTAACTGGTGATAAAAATTCATTTTATTCTAATGCAAAATTCTAAAAACAGCCTTCCAAAAAATGTGTTTATGTCAGCACAGCAGATCCCAGAGCAGTCAGTAACCCAGTCAGTAACCCAGTCAGTAACCCAGTCAGTAACCCAGTCAGGATAAGGTGATGGCTGTGAAAGTATCACTTATGATGGCATGAAAGCATATTCATGTCAGCTGAACTGAAATTCCATCATTACACCTGCAAGTGTGTGTGTGTGTGTGTGTGTGTAAGCACTAATCAGGTACTGGAATTTACACTTCGTTTCACTTCCCCTAACAACCTCTAAAACATGCATGCAATACAATAAAGAGGAAATAGATTTGTGAGTCTCAGGTCACTGTTCCTTCTCACTGACACAAAAAATCTTGTTTACAAGAAATAAATGGCAAATGAGTAAACAAAACAAGAACGAAAAAAGACGTAATGCAGACGCCGAGCTCGCACTGTAGAACTAATTTCAAACATTTCAAGCTTGAAATTAGAACACACACTCTGCCAAAAAATATGGATGTTTGTTTACAACCCATATGAGCAGGACGCCGGGGCTTCAGAGGGTAAACACAGAGCAACGAGGCATGTTCATTAGATCTGTAGTCCACCCACCGCAGAGGTCACGAGCAGCCTGGGAAAAGTGTGTGATGGGCACCGTCAGCTGGTTACCATCAGTCCTCAGAGCTGCACATTACAATCGGTTCATAATCAGAGGGCAACACATTACACAGGCACCATGAGCAACACGCTTCTGGGGCTACACATGCACAGATTGGCCATGGTTATTATTACGTCAAACACATTATTGCCTTCAGGTCTATAAGACAGAAACTATTTAATTGTGTGTGTGTGTGTGTGTGTGTGTGTGTGTGTGTGTGTGTGTGTGTGTGTGTGTGTGTGTGTGTGTGTGTGTGTGTGTGTGTGTGTGTGAGTGTGTGGTGTATGTGTGTGTGTGTGTGTGGTGTATGTGTGTGGTGTGTGTGTGTGTGTGTGTGTGTGTGTGTGTGTGTGTGTGTGTGTGTGTGTGTGTGTGTGTGTGTGTGGTGTGTGTGTGTGTGTGTGTGTGTGTGTGTGTGTGTGTGTGTGTGTGTGTGTGTGTGTGTGTGTGTGTGTGTGTGTGTGTGTGTGTGTGTGTGTGTGTGTGTGTGTGTGTGTGTGTGTGTGTGTGTGTGTGTGTGTGTGTGTGTGTGTGTGTGTGTGTGTGTGTGTGTGTGTGTGTGTGTGTGTGTGTGTGTGTGTGTGTGTGTGTGTGTGTGTGTGTGTGTGTGTGTGTGTGTGTGTGTGTGTGTGTGTGTGTGTGTGTGTGTGTGTGTGTGTGTGTGTGTGTGTGTGTGTGTGTGTGTGTGTGTGTGTGTGTGTGTGTGTGTGGTGTGTGTGTGTGTGTGTGTGTGTGTGTGTGTGTGTGTGTGTGTGTGTGTGTGTGTGTGTGTGTGTGTGTGTGTGTGTGTGTGTGTGTGTGTGTGTGTGTGGTGTATGTGTGTGTGTGAGTGTGTGGTGTATGTGTGTGGTGTGAGAGAAAACTAATATGTAATTAATCATAAACAGGAATATTAGAGCAAGTCATTTTACTTTTAATAATAAAAAGTAATATGTTGTTTGGAAAGCAACCTAGCCACTAGGGTGCACACATCAGTGTATTTTAGTGCCGGTCCCAAGCCCGGATAAATAGGGAGGGTTGCGTCAGGAAGGGCATCCGGTGTAAAACTGCGCCAAATCAAATGATGCGGATCAAAAATAGAAATTCCATGACGGATCGGTCGAGGCCCGGGTTAACAACGACCGCCACTGGTGATGTTGTCCAACAGGTCATTAGTGGAAATTGGACTACTGTTGGGACAAGGAGGAGGAGGAGGGGGGGAAGGGTTCTGAAGCTGACGGAGAGGAGGCAGAGCAGGAAGGTGGAGGTTAGAGTTGGTACGTTGAATGTGGGCTCTATGACAGGTAAGGGGGAGAGAGCTAGCTGATACGATGGAGAGGAGGAAGTTAGATATACTGTGTGTTCAGGAGACCAAGTGGAAGGGGAGCAAGGCCAGGAGCATTGGTGGTGGCTTCAAACTCTTCTATCATGGAGTAGACAGGAAGAGAAATGGAGTAGGAGTAATCCTGAAGGATGAGTTTAGTAAGAATGTAGTGGAGGTAAAGAGAGTAAGTGACAGGGTGATCTGTGTAAAGTTAGAGATTGTTGGAGTGATGATGAATGTCATCAGTGCTTATGCTCCTCAGGTAGGTTGTGATGTGGAGGAGAAAGAAGAATTCTGGAGGGAGTTAGATGAAGTAGTTTTGCAGGTTCCTAAAGAAGAGAGAGTGGTTATCGGAGCAGATTTAAATGGACATGTTGGTGAAGGGAACAGTGGTGATGAGGAGGTGTTGGGTAGATATGGTGTTAAAGAAAGGAATACGGAAGGACAAATGGTGGTAGACTTTGCTAAAAGGATAGAGATGGCTGTAGTTAACACCTATTTTAAGAAAAAGGAAGAGCACAGGGTGACATATAAGAGTGGGGGAAGATGCACACAGGTCGACTATATCCTCTGTAGGAGACAAAACCTGAAAGAGGTTAGTGATTGCAAGGTGGTACCAGGGGGAGAGTGTAGCTAAACAGCATAGGATAGTGATATGTAGGATGGTTTTGAAGGTGAATAAGAGGAAGAGAGTGAGAGTGGCACCTAAGATCAGGTGGTGGAAGTTAAAGGATGAGGACTGTGGTGTAAAATTCAGGGGGTGACTGGTACTGGGTAATGGTGGTGTTCTGGGTACCTGGGATGAGACTTCAAATGCAGTGAGGGATGTGGCTAGGAAGGTACTTGGTGTGACCTCAGGACAGAGGAAGATAGACAAGGAGTCGTGGTGGTGGAATGAGGAAGTTCAGGAAAGTTTGACAGGAAAACGGTTGGCTAAAAAGAATTGGGATTTTCAGCGGGATGAAGAAAGTAGACAGAAGTACAAGGAGATGTGTCGTATGGCAAAGAGAGCAGTGGCAGAAGCTAAAGAGAAGGCATATAGCAAGCTGTATGAGAAGTTGGACACTAAGGAAGGGGAAAAGGATCTGTACAGATTGGCCAGACAGAGAAACCGTGATGGGCAGGATGGGCAGCAGGTTAGGATGATAAAGGATAAAGATGGAAATGTGTTGTGTAGTGAGGAGAGTGTCTTGGGAAGGTGGAAGGAGTATTTTGAGAAATTGATGAATCAAGAGAATGAAAAGGAAAGAAGGTTAGAAGAGGTAGAGGTTGTGAATCAGGAAGTGCCCCAGGTGAGCAAGGAGGAAGTAAGGGCTGCGATTCGGAGAATGAAGTGTGGTAAGGCAGTTGGACCGATGATATTCCAGTGGAGGCATGGGATGTTTGGGAGAGACAGCAGTGGAGTTTTTTGACTGGGTTATTTAACAGAATCTTGGAAGGCCAGAAGATGCCTGAGGAGTGGAGACGAAGCATAATGGTGCCGATCTTTAAGAATAAGGGCGATGTTCAGAGCTGTAGTAATTACAGGGGAATTAAGTTGATCAGTCACAGCCTGAAAATCTGGGAAAGAGTAGTGGAAGCTAGGCTTAGAGGAGAAGTAGAGATCTGTGAGCAGCAGTATGGTTTCATGCCAGCTAAGTGCACCACAGATGCTATGTTTGCTTTGAGAGTGCTAATGGAGAAGTATAGGGAAGGACAGAAGGAGTTACATTGTGTGTTTGTTGACTTAGAGAAAGCTTATGATAGAGTACCGAGAGAGGAGCTGTGGTATTGTTTGAGGAAGTCAGGAGTAGCGGAAAGGTATGTGAGGGTGGTGCAGGATATGTACGAGAACAGTGTGACAGCAGTGAGATGTGCGGTAGGAATGACAGACGGGTTTAAAGTGGGGGTAGGACTACACCAGGGATCAGCCCTGAGTCCCTTCCTGTTCGCAATTGTCATGGACAGACTGACGGACGAGGTTAGGCAGGAGTCCCCTTGGACTATGATGTTTGCTGATGACATTGTGATCTGTAGTGAGAGTAGGGAGCAGGTGGAGGCGAGCTTGAGAGAGATGGAGGTATGCTTTGGAAAGCAGGGGAATGAAAGTGAGCAGGAGTAAAACAGAGTACATGTGTGTGAATGAGAGGGCAGACGGTGGACAGGTCCAGTTACAAGGAGTTGATTTGGTGAAGGTCGACGAATTTACCTACTTAGGGTCGAAGGTACAGAGTAATGGAGGAAGTGAAAGAGAGGTAAAGAAGAGAGTGCAGGCAGGGTGGTGTGGATGGCACAAAGTATCAGGGGTGATCTGTGATAGAAGGGTGTCGGCTATAATGAAAGGTAAGATCTATAGGACAGTAGTGAGACCTGCTATGTTGTATGGACTAGAGACAGTAGCACTGACAAAGAGACAGGTGAGGGAGATGGAGGTGTCTGAGATGAAGATGTTGAGATTCTCACTTGGAGTGACGAGGAAGGATAGGATCAGAAATGAGTTTATTAGAGGATCAGCTCATGTAGCTTGTTTTGGAGATAAGGTTAGAGAAGCGAGATTGAGATGGTTTGGACATGTACAGAGGAGAGAGGAGATGTATATTGGCAGGAGGGTCTTGAGGATGGAACTTCCTGGCAAGAGGAGGAGAGGTAGACCTAAGAGGAGGTTTATGGATGCAGTGGTAGAGGATATGAGAGTGGCGGGTGTGTCAGTGGAAGACACTCAGGACAGGGCTAGATGGAGGAGTTTGATCCGCTGTGGTGACCCCTAAACGGGAATTGCCGAAAGAAGAAGAAGATGTTGTTTGGAAAGCACTGTGTTGTCACTGGTGTTGGTAGTTGGCTGTGTTGTCACTGGTGTTTGTAGCTGGCTGTGTTGTCACTGGTGTTGGTAGTTGGCTGTGTTGTCACTGGTGTTGGTAGTTGGCTGTGTTGTCACTGGTGTTTGTAGCTGGCTGTGTTGTCACTGGTGTTTGTAGTTGGCTGTGTTGTCACTGGTGTTTGTAGCTGGCTGTGTTGTCACTGGTGTTGGTAGTTGGCTGTGTTGTCACTGGTGTTGGTAGTTGGCTGTGTTGTCACTGGTGTTGGTAGCTGGCTGTGTTGTCACTGGTGTTTGTAGCTGGCTGTGTTGTCACTGGTGTTTGTAGCTGGCTGTGTTGTCACTGGTGTTGGTAGTTGGCTGTGTTGTCACTGGTGTTTGTAGCTGGCTGTGTTGTCACTGGTGTTGGTAGCTGGCTGTGTTGTCACTGGTGTTGGTAGTTGGCTGTGTTGTCACTGGTGTTGGTAGCTGGCTGTGTTGTCACTGGTGTTGGTAGTTGGCTGTGTTGTCACTGGTGTTGGTAGCTGGCTGTGTTGTCACTGGTGTTGGTAGTTGGCTGTGTTGTCACTGGTGTTGGTAGCTGGCTGTGTTGTCACTGGTGTTGGTAGCTGGCTGTGTTGTCACTGGTGTTTGTAGCTGGCTGTGTTGTCACTGGTGTTGGTAGCTGGCTGTGTTGTCACTGGTGTTGGTAGTTGGCTGTGTTGTCACTGGTGTTGGTAGCTGGCTGTGTTGTCACTGGTGTTGGTAGTTGGCTGTGTTGTCACTGGTGTTGGTAGCTGGCTGTGTTGTCACTGGTGTTGGTAGTTGGCTGTGTTGTCACTGGCTGTGTTGTCACTGGTGTTGGTAGCTGGCTGTGTTGTCACTGGTGTTGGTAGCTGGCTGTGTTGTCACTGGTATTGGTAGTTGGCTGTGTTGTCACTGCAGTTGTCGCTGCAGTCACCTTCCTGTGGTGATCTCCTCCTGCGGCGATCTCCTCCTGTGGCGATCTCCTCCTGCCGTGATCTCCTCTGATTGGCTGCAGGAGCAGTGCAGGTGTAGGTGTTTACCCCTGTGGCCTCTCAACTTTAAAACATGGTGATGACTCCAGTGGGAAAATTGTGTATATGTGCACACGTTTTGTGTGTGTGTGTGTGTGTGTGTGTGATGAGAGCATGAACAGCTGTTCCCTTTCAGTAGTCTCTCTGTACACTCTGATTTGGAGAGTGAAGATTTGAAGACAGCAATCGAGATCTTGGATAAACATCACCCTGTCCCACTCTGAAAACACACAGAGGAGAAAACATCAACAGACATCAGCAGCTCTCTCGTCCCTTCTCTGCTCTGCTCTGAATCATACCGCAGAGAGCGTCTGGAGCATCTTACTCTCTGTGTTCTGTTTTCACTTTGTTTTGTCACTAAAGGACAGTGGGCAGGTATACTGCAGGAACCAGGAGACCCTGGGGAGGCCTAACACACACACACACACACACACACCAGCACCTCCACACCATACAGCACACACGGCAGGGTTAATTTCCGTCACACTAATGCCCCCATGCTAATGCCCCCACGCTAATGCCCCCACGCTAATGCCCCCCACTCTGACACCTCAGGGATAGCACGCCAGCACATTATGCAAAATGCCTGGAATTTCCACCTATGGGGACACACACCTGTACTGGTCACCTCCAGTGAGTGAGTGTTTTTCATTGTGCTGTTTTTAGAGCTGGTAACACTGACCCACAGCAACACTTCAGAGGACAGGATCACTTTAGCACTGCGCTAAACCAGAATATTTATTCAGAGTGGAAAAAAACGGTTTGTTTCTCCACTGTGTTTGATGTGTGTGTGGGAGAGGAGAGCAGAGAGGCAAAATCTACCCGCTGCACAGAGGAACCTTCCTGAGGACGTGTAGCTTCTCCTGCACATCCATGCCAGCCTGGGAGTGCCCCCTGGTGGCCAGAGGGTCTCTGCTGCAGTGGGGGTTGGTCTGGCCAGGGTGCTAGGACACTGGTGCGCCGTCCTGACACTTGAGTACAAGCTCCAGTCCAGGATTTTACTGTAACTCACTAATTCATTCTGGCCATTACACATGAGTCCCTGGTAAATGGCAGAGTGGATCACTGCTGAGACACGTTTGTGTAAAGATGCCCCTAGATGCCCCTAGATGAACCTAGATGAACCTAGATGCCCCTAGATGAACCTAGATGAACCTAGATGAACCTAGATGAACCTAGATGGCCCTAGATGAACCTAGATGGCCCTAGATGAACCTAGATGGCCCTAGATGAGCCTAGATGAACCTAGATGAACCTAGATGAACCTAGATGGCCCTAGATGAACCTAGATGGCCCTAGATGAACCTAGATGGCCCTAGATGGCCCTAGATGAACCTAGATGAACCTAGATGGCCCTAGATGAACCTAGATGGCCCTAGATGAACCTAGATGGCCCTAGATGGCCCTAGATGAACCTAGATGGCCCTAGATGAGCCCAGGCCTTGGCTAGCAGGGACGTGGTTCACTGTGGTTTCTGAAGCAACAGGTGACAGTGTCAGCATGAGGTTTCCCAGGAGCAGGGTCCTGTCTCGTTATCTGAGACGCTGCCCTGTGCTGTCTGGTGAGACACTGTCCTGTTTCATCCTACGTTGTCCTATGAGAGTCCTCTTCAGAGCGTCTACAAACACTGTCCTCTTCAGAATGTTTACAAACACTGTCCTGTTCAGAGCGTCTACAAACACTGTCCTCTTCAGAATGTTTACAAACACTGTCCTCTTCAGAGCGTCTACAAACACTGTCCTCTTCAGAATGTTTACAAACACAGTCCTCTTCAGAGCGTCTACAAACACTGTCCTCTTCAGAGCGTCTACAAACACTGTCCTCTTCAGAATGTTTACAAACACAGTCCTCTTCAGAGCGTCTACAAACACTGTCCTCTTCAGAATGTTTACAAACACAGTCCTCTTCAGAGCGTCTACAAACACTGTCCTCTTCAGAGCGTCTACAAACACTGTCCTCTTCAGAGCGTCTACAAACACTGTCCTCTTCAGAATGTTTACAAACACAGTCCTCTTCAGAGCGTCTACAAACACTGTCCTCTTCAGAATGTTTACAAACACAGTCCTCTTCAGAGCGTCTACAAACACTACAAACACTGTCCTCTTCAGAGTGTTTACAAACACTGTCCTCTTCAGAGTGTCTACAAACACTGTCCTCTTCAGAGTGTCTACAAACACTGTCCTCTTCAGAGTGTTTACAAACACTGTCCTCTTCAGAGCGTCTACAAACACTGTCGGTGTTTCCTGCCCTGTGAATGATCTGCCACTCTGGGATGGTGGAGGTGACCACTGCTTGGTGATGGTTGTTATGCTGCTTCTTCCTGATCTGGACCTCACAGGATTTGAACCTCACAGGATCTGAGCCCAGATCTCCTGCCAGCCAGTTCATACTGAGAGCACTGTCTTGACCATTTCTTTTAGTCTCTCTCTCTCTCTCACACTCACTATCTTTCTTTCTCCCTGTCTCTCACTCTCTCCTATCACACTCTCTCTCGCTCCTTCTCTTTCACTTTCTTCCCTTCTCTTCTTTTTTTCACTCTTTTCCTCGCCATATTTCTCTTCTGCTGTCTCTTTTCCTGTCTCCCTCTCTCCATCTCTCTCCATCTCTCTCCCTCTCTCTCTTTCTCTCTCCATCTCTCTCTCTTTCCGACTCGCTCTGTCGAGCACCTAGTGATTTCACACTTCAGTAGGAGCACCGCAGCAACAATTACCGTAGCAACGGTGGCTGTACGGCCTCGATTGCAGCAGTTCTGTGACACGTGAAGGGCTCCTGAGCTTGAGAGAGCTGCATCCTGTCTGTCTGTCCATCTGCCTGTCTGTCTGTCTGTCTATCCTGACTGTCTGAAGTACATGGCCCAGTCATTATCACACTTTCACTGAGCTAGCAGCCAGAGAGAGAATATCTCAGCCCTAGACACAGACCTGCCCTATAGAAAAACACCAGAGACACAGACCTGCCCTAGAGAAGAACACCAGAGACACAGACCTGCCCTAGAGAAAAACACCAGAGACACAGACCTGCCCTAGAGAAGAACACCAGAGACACAGACCTGCCCTATAGAAAAACACCAGAGACACAGACCTGACCTATGGAAGAACACCAGAGACACAGACCTGCTTTAGAGAACAACACCAGAGACAAAGTATCTGAGACCTTCTCTAGGTACAAGACAGAGAAGCTCTTCCACCTGCTCTAGGTACAAGACAGAGAAGCTCTTCCACCTGCTCTAGGTACAAGACAGAGAAGCTCTTCCACCTGCTCTAGGTCCAACTGGAGACACCCGTATGTCACGGGCACCGGTAAAAAGTCTGAGGTTCAAATTTTCCAGGACTGATAGAATAAAGTCAATTATGTTACATTTATCTTTACTGCATTAAATACATCATACCCATATGAGCATGTCAACACCGTATGGCCTTCAGG
>JAGXOD010000059.1:487500-512500 GCA_020368025.1 Brachyhypopomus occidentalis
GTGTGGTGTGTGTGTGTGTGTGTCTGCACCACCGTCCCCTGCCTCAACATCCTCTCCCAAAGTGCCTTTGTTCCTGCAGGGTCTCTGGAGGGTCTATTCTAGCCACATGTACTTGAGGTTAGAGCCTATAATGAGGCACAGGGAAGAACACACACACACACACACACACAAGCATGCGTGATAACCTCTCTCTGTGCCTGTGTATATGTTTTAGCAGAGTTGACATGTTTAGGAAGAGCTTCTCACTCCTCTCACCTGGAAGCACATCTCCATGCCACCTGGTGAAGCTCCTCCTGACTGGAGAAGTAGCAGCGATGCCAGTCTGTCCGTGTGCAGCTGGTGCCCAGAGCAGGAGACTAGCAGACAACACTATCCAGCAAGAAGACACTTCCTTCATATTGAGGGAAAGTGTGTACAGGATTGTGGGATTTGGAGTGCTGTCTAGGTGCAGCCTCCGCCCTGGGGGGTGGGGGCATTATTGTGACCTGGCTGGGACTCATAACTCCTCCTGCATGCTGCCCTTCTCAAATGGCCTTGATGTGCAGGTCTGTGGTGGGAGGGAGACCATGTGCTGGCGAACAGCCAGACGAGGCATCCCTGATTGTGACTCTAGGTAGACACACTCACGACAAGCTGGACAAGTAAAATCGAATAAAAATAATCGTGTGATACTGCTAGTGTGAAGGGTGGTGGTCTGATACTGTCGACGTGAAGGGTAAATATCAGTTAACTTATATATAGATGGACTATTCTGCTTTTTCATCAAGGCAACAAAATTAAATGTCACTGTCTCAGGAATTTCACTGTGAAGGACATTTACACTACAGTCCCATTTGGTTACATTTGATTAGTTACCAGTGCATATCACCTCCATCTTGCACACTTCTGTGTAATAAGTAAAGCAAGAATGCATCAAGAATAATGTCTTGATTAGCTCTCTTTCAATTGTGCTTCATACAATCTACAAAAACTTCACAAACATTATTAGTCATGGCTTTCATTTACAGGAAAAATTAAGGAAAAATCCCCACTTTAACATTTAGTAATGTGGCATCAACCACACAATTAAAAAATTACCCATGCCATTATGACATCATCCATGCCATTATGCAATCTCCCATGCCATGATTTTCATTATTTATGTCATCACTCATGCCATTACGCTATAGTGGTTTCACTGCAAGCTGATTTTGTCACAAGGACACTATTAAGGAGGCTCCCAGTCAGGTCAACTGACTGCAGTGTGACACAGGCCCACAGAGATTGTAAGGGGTGAAACATCCAGAGCACTGCATGGCAATGGAGAGGTGCACAGGGCAAGCTTGACCTGTGTGTGTGTGTGTGTGTGTGTGTGTACCAAACCTTTTAAGCTTAATGTACCTGTTGGCTTTTCATAACTTGATACCCAACAGCCTTTAATAAAACTGTTTTCACAAATCCACAATTTCTTCGTTGTATTTTATAACTATTCAACTTGCACTTCTTATATGCACCTGTAGCATGAGAATAAGGCACACACACACACACAATATCCCTGCATGTCCCTTACCCATCATGCCATATCTTACTGCCATCGCTGGCACTCCAAGTTTAGATTCGTTTTCTAGTGATGTGGTTGATACGGCCATATTGCCTTTCTTTCTGCTACCTTGTTTTTCATTGGAAAGCAGATGATGATGATGCCGCGCTAGACGTCTGCTGGCTGGAGCCCCGAGCAGAGCTGGCCAGTTCTGCAGGCCCTGAGGCAGATACCACCTCAGCTCCCACGCACACAATGAACTTTTAACAGAAGCTTTCAAATCCCCAGGCAGTGTACCAGTGGCTCCACAGCTCCGAGTGCATGCAGACGGTAGGGGGAGGGGCAGAAGGGGGAGAGGGAGGGGCAGACGTCAGGGGAGGGGCTGAGGTACGTCACCATGAGGATTACGGGATGCTGGACTGCTGTATTCATGAACTAACAAGCTATCTGCTAGGGGTTGAAGCGTTAAGCGTCTTATGTCATTAATCTGCAGTATGCTAGCTCACCGGGTAAAGCATGCAGTGCGCTGTGAAGACGAGAGCACTTACAGGCCCCAATCCAGTGACTCACACACACAGAGCCACACAGATAACTGTGCAAGTCAATCAGGACATGAACACATGCGAACTGCCTCAAACCCTCCAGGCCTGGAGCGGCGCAGCGAGCAGAAGCCCCACCTCCGTGTGCAGAGCATGTCCAGGCGCCATGATGTCTGTGTGCTGACGTCTTTGTGAGAGTTACACAGAGGTATGTGTTCATTTTCAATCGGCTACAGCTATTTCTGCTGTAGCGTGATGTGTGTTTCAGCGTTATGGATGAATCAGGGTGTGATGTGTGACTACGGATACATGAGAGTGTTGTGTGCTCATAGGTTATAGGTATATTAGACTGTTAATATCACAGGTGTTATGGATGTTAATACACAGCTCCCACAGCCCCTCCCCTTCCTCCGCAGCCCCTCCCCTTCCCCCACAGTCCCTCCCCTCCCCGCACAGCCCCTCCCCTTCCCCCACAGCCCCTCCCTCACTCCCTCCCTCCCCCAAAGCTCCTCCAAAGAGCTGATTAAATAAGTTGCTCTCCCTTGAGCAGATCACATCAGTGTCTGTGGAGGAAGCGGAAGAGGAGGCAGATTTGTTCTGTGGTTTACATCTCAAAGCTCAGCTAATCCCGTCTTCTCCTGCAGGGCTGTGGAGAGCTGCCCTGGGAGAGCGGCTGCCCTGGGAGATTTGTTCTGCCCTGGGTTTACGGCTGCCCTCAAGGCTCTGCCCTAATGCCCTGGGAGAGCGGCTGCCCTGGGAGAGCGGCTGCCCTGGGAGTGTCGGCTGCCCTGGGAGAGCGGCTGCCCTGGGAGAGCGGCTGCCCTGGGAGAGCGGCTGCCCTGGGAGTGTCGGCTGCCCTGGGAGAGCGGCTGCCCTGGGAGTGTCGGCTGCGCTGGGAGTGTCGGCTGCTTCTCCCTCTACTGTCACAGATGTAAGCAAAAGGAAAAAGGTGTGTGAAAAATCAGTGCACTCAATCTAAAGGTGTGTGTGTGTTTGTGTGTATGAAAAACATATGGTGCATTTAGAGCATGAATGGGTTTCTGTTCCCTTCTATCTAGCAGAGTAGAAAAAAAATAATAATGGCATGTTTTGATGTAATTTCCTATGAAATAGCTGAGGAGATGATTACATGAAGCAGCTTTAATTACTGTGTTGGAGGAGCCCACCATGGGTCCCTAATGGAGAAGCATTAACTGGCAAAGCCCAACAGCCCCAAGACACACACACACATCAGGTCTCCCTCTGTGTGTGTGTGTGGGTAGTGTCCCTTCTGTCCTCCCTGTCTGCAGTCTCCTCTGTCCCTGCGTGAGACATCCATGTGCTTCTGTGTTTGGAGCACAAGATGACACTGCGAACATCTGCTGGCTCTTGGGAGGTGAGCAGGTACATTGAGAACAGTTGGATCTTCTAAATGAACAGCTCTATGAAGCCTTGTTTAGATACACCAGATGTCAATGTTTCTCACATAAGCTTTTAGTTATTTTTGCACAGTAATGAATTTAGCCGTAGCTTCTGAACAATTAGCGCCTCCGCCAGCGCTGGAGTACGGCGGCAGCCAGACGATGGCCATGGTGTGGGTGGAGGAGGTGGTGTTACCGCGGGAGGCCCTGGGCAGGGTGCTGTCTGCACTGGCACCAGTAGCCAACCCATCACCAAGCACTGCACCATGTGACGTGTGCTAAGCCAACACTAGTGTGGACCTGCTGTGCTGATTATGGCTGTTTTGATTAATGCATTAAAGTCGTGGGAGGTAATACAGCAGTTGCAATGGTTTCTGGGACTAAACTGTCTCTCCACTTCCTGAGCGATATTCACTTAAATGATTCAGAAATGAACACAAGAATGTAATGAAGGCTGAGGGCATTAACCACATCCAGGTTCCTCAGGCGTCTCCACCGCAAACACGTCAAGGGTTTTGTCCTTAAAGAGAAATGCATAAGGAATAAAAGTACAGTTCATATTTCATGAAACGAGAGCTAAGCAGTGTACGCACTGGCCACATGAGTGTAAGCGTGGTCTTAGCGTGATCTAAGCGTGGTTTTAGCCTGGTCCAAGCATGATCTATGCATGGTTTAAGTGTGGTCTAAGCATGATATAAGCATGGACTAAGTGTGGTCTAAGTATGATCTATCACAAAGTGGTGTGATCTAAGCATGGCCTAAGCATGATCTAAGCGTGGCCTAAGCATGATCTAAGCATGATCTAAGCATGGCCATTGTAGCCTATGGAATGTGCTTAAATATCAAGCAGCCCATACAGGGAATACAGTGAATGTGGCCTGGAGACCAGTGGCACCATCAACATGGATGGTGAAGATCTAAAGAAGGTCTTGGCATTCGAGTAGCTTCGCTCCTTCAGCGGTGATGGATCCTTCCAGGTGTACGAGTCAAAGTGGCATGAATGCAGGTGGCAGGTCAGCTGGGTTGTGAGACCACGGAATACCCGACTGACTCAAAGTGAAGATTTATATAAGACAACTGCATGTCAAATACATATTAACAAGTGGCTGTAATAGTACATAGAAATGATATAGAAACAGCTGTGCCAAGAATGGATGGAAACTCCAAGGTCAAAGTGCTAGAGAGAACAGAACCCCATTCATGCTGTAAATGCACCATATGTTTTCTTCACACACACGCAACATGGATCTAATGAAGGAGGCTACACGAGCCACATGAATGCGCTATGGATAAGAAGACCTTCATCCACACGCACAGACACGCTGAGTAACCAGCACTCAGACATCATCAAGAACAGCCTCCTATTACAGCTGGAGATGGATGATATGGAGGAAGCACCACTCAAAACCTACAGCAGAGCAAGACTGGGCAGAATACAAATGTAATTATTCAGAGGATGAGGTGTAAAACATCCTGTGCTATAGGATTCCACACAAGGCTCAGGCCACACACTTCACTCATAATAAACCTTAAAGACCCATGACCTCCGAATTAGGCCCTTCACATCATTTACAGATGGCTCAACCATGAGGTCTGGCATCTCAGCACAACCTGACTCCACGCTCACTTAAACCACAGACCACTCCAGGAAGTTTTTCGTATTTGTCTTGTTTTGGTTGTTCTTCTAATAAAAGGTGTCGCGACTCGCAACCTCATCCAACCAGTTACGCAGTGTGAAAACATGCTTTTGTGTCCCGTGAAATGAAGTGTTCACAGCAGTAGACACAGGAAGTGTGTGCTGCATCACGTCATGTCACAGCACCCTCTACGAGTCTACAATAGTCTTTTAGGTAAAAGACAATGATCTAGCTAAAAGAGTCTACAATAGTATTTTAGCTAAAATCATTCAGTGCATGCACACCCATGCACGTGTGCCCACACACAGAGCTATGTATAAAATTGGCCGCATTCTCTAGGCTGGTACATGTGTTGATTCCAATCTATTTGTGGCTTACAACCTGCTCTGCCTCTAATAATTCTAATAATATATTACATTAGTGTCTGATGTAGAGACGTGGGTATAGTAGTTTGTGTCTGATGTGGAGACGTGGGTATAGTAGTTTGTGTCTGATGTGGAGACGTGGGTATAGTAGTTTGTGTCTGATTTGGAGACGTGGGTATAGTAGTTTGTGTCTGATTTGGAGACGTGGGTATAGTAGTTTGTGTCTGATTTGGAGACGTGGGTATAGTAGTTTGTGTCTGATTTGGGGTATAGTAGGGTATAGTAGTTTGTGTCTGATATGGAGACGTGGGTATAGTAGTTTGTGTCTGATGTGGAGACGTGGGTATAGTAGTTTGTGTCTGATTTGGAGACGTGGGTATCACAGCATATCACATGATCATGCTTCACATAGAGAATCTTCAATATGATTTCAGCTCCATCAGGTGAATATCAGTCACACTGATCAGGTGAAAAATGCATTCTGCTTTTTTCATATTTTGTCATATCTGTGTCAGATGACAAGCCATCTAATAAAGGCATTATCATTGGTGATTTATGAAGTTTGATATCAGCTCCTGGTCTGTGACCTAATGAATGATGGTAATGTGTGTAGTAAAGACGCCTGCATTATCACGAACTGTTTAAAGAGGCAGAATGAGAGTGAGAAGGAGACAGATGGCTACCTTAATACACAAATCTATGCAGATTTTATTATCATATATTAAGAATACAGCAAATTATGTGAGGATGTGAGATGCATGTGTGTGTATGTGTGTGTTTACCCACATTTTTATCAAGCTTCTCGCTCGTCATGCATGAGGGTCATCGTTGTCACTGTAATCAAATCATCCAGCGTTAGCCAGATGTGATCCTGAGACTCACACCCTGTGGCTAAATGAAATCATCTCTCTCTTTCAAAACTTGCAGTAATTATGTACATATGAATTATTTATAGGACAAGAGTAGAAATAATAATTTTTAATCAACTGGTGAGGAATAGTCTAACAGAGAGAGAGAGAGAGGTACAAAGAAAGAAAGAGGTAAAAGAGAAGAGAGAGAGAGAGAGAGGGTTAGGGGAGAGAGAGAGAGAGAGATAGAGGGGGAGAGAGAGAGAGAGAGAGATAGAGGGAGAGGGTTAGGGGAGAGAGAGAGAGTCAGGTGAGAGGGGGGGGGGAGGTCGAGCTAATGTGTGTAGGAAGTTAACTGTCCCACTTAGTCCGTCACCTCTTCCTGAGTGCTGTTGTCATGGCGATGTGAGTTTGGCCTTTTCTGACTAATTTGGCTTAACATTGGGACTGTGACCTGTGACAGATGTATGTGTAAGATGTGTGTGTGACGTGTGTGTGACATACAGCCCTGCTCACCATTATTGGCACTTTCATTTTTTGCATAACCTGTACGTATTGTGATGTGTAGGCCCCCAGGACCAGACACAGCCTAACAGCCCCAGGGCATTGTGGATCCTCCACCAGGCTGCACTGTAGCTATGGTCTTCTTTTCCTTATACGCTTCATTGCGCTGTCTGCGAACAAACTGTTGGTCTTCATTAACAACAAGCTCTGTTTTTGTTTCATTGGTCCACAGAACATTTTCCCAGAAGCACTGTGGTTTGTCCAGGTATCTCTGGCAAAGCTGAGTCGTTCCATTTTATGTCTTTTCTTCAGCAATGCTGTCTTTCATGAAGCGCTGCTTTGGTTTCGTGAGCGCCGCATGGTACTGAAACCGCGAGCCCAGACTCTTCCTGCTCGGCCTTCAGGGCTGTGGATGTTTGACGATGTTTGTTCCACCATTTGCACCAACCTTCAAATACATCTCAACCTTCAAATACATCTCAACCTTCAAATACATCTCAACCTTCAAATACATCTCAACCTTCAAATACATCTCAACCTTCAAATACATCTCAACCTTCAAATACATCTCAACCTTCAAATACATCTCAACCTTCAAATACATCTCAACCTTCAAATACATCTCAACCTTCAAATACATCTCAACCTTCGTATACATCTCAACCTTCAAATACATCTCAACCTTCAAATACATCTCAACCTTCAAATACATCTCAACCTTCAAATACATCTCAACCTTCAAATACATCTCAAATACATCTCTCAACCTTCAAATACATCTCAACCTTCAAATACATCTCAACCTTCGTATACATCTCAACCTTCAAATACATCTCAACCTTCGTATACATCTCAACCTTCAAATACATCTCAACCTTCGTATACATCTCAACCTTCAAATACAACCTTCGTATACATCTCAACCTTCAAATACATCTCAACCTTCGTATACATCTCAACCTTCAAATACATCTCAACCTTCGTATACATCTCAACCTTCAAATACATCTCAACCTTCAAATACATCTCAACCTTCAAATACATCTCAACCTTCGTATACATCTCAACCTTCAAATACATCTCAACCTTCGTATACATCTCAACCTTCAAATACATCTCAACCTTCGTATACATCTCAACCTTCAAATACATCTCAACCTTCAAATACATCTCAACCTTCAAATACATCTCAACCTTCGTATACATCTCAACTTCAAATCTCTTCAGATACATCTCAACCAAATACATCTCAACCTTCAAATACATCTCAACCTTCAAATACATCTCAACCTTCAAATACATCTCAACCTTCCAATCCATCTCAACCTAAATACATCTCAACCTTCAAATACATCTCAACCTTCAAATACATCTCAACCTTCAAATACATCTCAACCTTCAAATACATCTCAACCTTCAAATACATCTCAACCTTCGTATACATCTCAACCTTCAAATACATCTCAACCTTCGTATACATCTCAACCTTCAAATACATCTCAAAATACATCTCAACCTTCAAATACATCTCAACCTTCAAATACATCTCAACCTTCGTATACATCTCAACCTTCAAATACATCTCAACCTTCGTATACATCTCAACCTTCAAATACATCTCAACCTTCGTATACATCTCAACCTTCAAATACATCTCAACCTTCGTATACATCTCTCATCAATGTTCCTTTTGTATCAAACAAGTTCTCGCTGTTACACTTTCCAGGAGATTTTCCACATCACGTCCTTAAACTTCACAGGTGCCAATAACTGTGAGCAGGACTGTACGCATCACACACACACACACACACACACACACACACACTGTGAGCAGGACTGTACGCATCACACACACACACACACACACACACACTGTGAGCAGGACTGTACGCATCACACACACACACACTGTTCCTCTGTGTTGAGTCATAAAGCAGGAACATGTCTGACATTCTTTGAAAAGTCCACCGTTGATTCGCTGCTTGTGTTTGCTGAGTTTATGACAAAAGCACAATGAATGTCATCAGATATTTATATCACTCTGGAAGGGTTTACATGATATCTATGTATGATATCCATGTAATGAGGACAATCAGATCCTGCTCATGTAATCACATAATCAACAGCACTGCAACTGATAGATGCCGATGGACAGAGAAAGTTTACAGACAAGAAATATGATGACAGTGAAAAAAATATTTCATCCTCATTGATATTTTCAATTGTGTGTGTTTGCACACACACACACACACACACACACACACACACACACACACACACACACACACACACACACACACACACACACACACACACACACACACACACACACACACACACACACACACACACACACACACACACACACACACACACACACACACACACACACACACACACACAAAAATACAGAAAGACACATTTTATCATTTAAACAATAGCACTGATAAAGGATGTTGATGTTCATCACATTCATTAAAATTACAACATGAATGTACAAATTAAAAAAGCATATGCATATATGTAAATATCCAGCAGTCCAATGTAAGTTATTAAAGGTTCAGTTTGGAGGATGTGAAGGGTGTGAACAACAGCTCCCCTGTCCCTGGTTTCAGACCCATTACAGTTTGTAAAACTGTTCAAGTGGCAAAGTAATTGTGAGGTGTTCAGATCACTGTGGAACTCCACACACATCACTGAGATGGTAATGTATGTAGAGACATAAATTACCCATTACTCCGTTATTACTCTCTCATTACTCTCTCATTACTCTGTTATTACTCTGTTATTACTCTCTCATTACTCTGTTATTACTCTCATTACTCTCTCATTACTCTGTTATTACTCTCATTACTATCATCATTCATTACACTCTATTAGCAGGATTAGGGCTGAGGTTTAGAGTTCTGCGCCTGTGTGCTGGTGCTTGCTGGTGAGGGCAGTTAACATTATTTTCCAAGTGTGTTGAGACAGCAGTTGGACAGATGAATGTGCTTCTCACGGAGAACTCAGCCGATCGCCTCAATTGGTCGGTGTCGTAGGAAAATGCCAAAGTAAAAACAAAGAGATGGTGAAGCACCAAGGCTGCCCCCTGGTGGCAGGGGGGGCTGTCACCAACAAGAATGACATCATCTACTGCTGTAGGATGAGAGGGTTAGGGTTAGGGTTAGGGTTAGGGGTTAGGTCCTGCAGCACATTCTCCAACTCCAGACGTCTGGCAGAAGAGAGTGAGGAAGAGAATACGACCACCCACTAGAGGGCAAGACAGGAATATTTTAATATTCATAATTATCTGTATTAATAAAATGCACATATTTGACATATTTAATCTACCTACGCTCTGTATAAATTCATACGGACATGCAGAGCTGTTGCTGCTTCTCGAAGACACCAAACACATGAACTGTTCTTCTTATGTGCAGAGCAACTTCCCTGAAAGAGTGTGATTATGGGCCAGAGCGCCTCTCATAGAGGAGCCCTACAGTGAGGGACAGGACGCGTCACCAGCCCTACAGCGAGGGAAAGGACGCGTCACCAGCCCTACAGCGAGGGACAGGACGCGTCACCAGCCCTACAGCGAGGGACAGGACGCGTCACCAGGGACAGGACGCGTCACCAGCCCTACAGCGAGGGACAGGACGCGTCACCAGCCCTACAGCGAGGGACAGGACGCGTGTCTCCTATACAGGCATCGGAGAGGGACGAGCATCACTGTAAAACAGTCCCACTCCCTCTGGGTGCACAGGGATGTCTGTTCTGAAACAACCGTCCCCTGGCAGCCAGCGTCCTCAGTGCTGATCAACGTTCCTGTCTGCCAGGTGGAGCCGCGTGTGACGCGTCACTCAGTCCCGCAGCTTCAGGACCAGCGGCCATGATGTCCTGATCTTGTCTGATCTGATCTCCACAATTCAGCTGCATGAAGCAGGACAAATGCACAGCTTCACAATTAATGCAAAGGAAACGGGGAACTGCGAGTCCTGAACTGTAGGGTGACGTGTGCTAAATGTTTTGTCAGCGTCCTCGGCTGTCTGGGTAGTGATCCAGTGGGTTAGGGTTAGGGTTAGGGGTTAGGTTTAGGGGTTAGGGTTAGGGTTAGGGTTAGGGTTAGGGGTTAGGGGTTAGGGTTAGGGTTAGGGTTAGGTTTAGGGTTAGGGGTTAGGGGTTAGGGGTTAGGTTTAGGGGTTAGGTTTAGGGTTAGGGGTTAGGGGTTAGGGTTAGGGGTTAGGGTTAGGGGTTAGGGTTAGGGGTTAGGGTTAGGGTTAGGGGTTAGGTTTAGGGGTTAGGGTTAGGGTGTCGGGGCTCTTAGGCAGATTCCTGGGGTCAATCAGACAGTTACATGTCTTGGTAGTGATCCAGTGGGACGTCCACGGTGTCGGGGCTCTTAGGCAGATTCCTGGGGTCACTCAGACAGTTACATGTCTGTTCACACATCCACTTTATCGACATACATCGACATTTCACTTTAATAGCTGTCTCTAAGTGATGCAGGTCTCCATCTCCCTCAGGTTAGTCTCTGCAAGAACTGAAGATGTTCCAGAAATAATCCTTTCAGACTGCGTTTTAAAATACCAAGCAAACAGAAACTATCGATTTGTTAGCGGAGTAAGAATGAAGTAGTTCATCCACTATCAAGCCATCGACTGCATCTTGTCAAGCGTGGCCAAGCTGTCAGCCAGAAGTGATGTTGCTGAGTCCCTTCACAGCGCAGCGCTAACGCCGCCTCTCTGATGCCCCTGAGACGTGAAGACAGTGCTCAGTCCTCACAACTTACATAACCACTTTGGGGTGCTTCCTTTACATATATATCCATATGCCCAGGACATTAAGTTATTAATTTGCATTCGATTCATAAAAGATTCACTGATCTGTGAAAGCAGGCTACCATAATTTGAGTGCGTTGGATGAAGCCCTGTGAGGGATGACGTACAGGGACCAGTGATTTGTCTGTAGTTGTAATTTGCTGGATGAAAGGAGTAGCTTCCAGAAGAATGACTCACAGCAAAGTCACTCGCGCATTTTCGACGTGCACAGGACAGCCAGAAATAACTGCTCATCTCATATAACTCTCCCTCCCTCTTTCATTCTCTCTCTCTCTCTCTGTCTCTCTTATGCTGCCAAACGAAGGAGAGAATGCTGTAATGTTATTTGTTTAGTTTAAGACACAAGATATGCACATAATGGAAGTCAGACACAAGAGGAAATGTGAAGGGTGTCTAATGAAACACATTGTCTGGTGCAGAATAAAGGCTGAAGCTGATTGAGCTCACAGTGATGCCGGTCGAGCTTTAGCTACAAGAGTTGTACATCTTTAAAGTAGTTTTGCAACTCCTGCATAAATAATGCAAAGGTGAATTCTCTTCTCTCCTCTCTTTCCCTCTTATTTACCAGTGCAGATGTGTTATCATTCTTTGATTTTTCTCTTCTCTTCTACTGCATCACACTCTTCTTCCTCCTCTTCCTCATCTGCTGCCCTCGACATCTGAAGCACTGTAGCAAAATGCTGCATCTGACCTAATTAAACTGGTATCTCCAGTTCACCTAATCTGTCTCCATTCTCACACTGCGTTCTCTTCTGTGTCCGCCTGTCTTCTCTGTGTTTGTCTGTAGGAAATGTATAACCCCATAATGCTTACACACACAGGATGGTTAGCTGGGTCCCCTGCGTGTTCTCGGTGGAACTACACACAGACCGAGAGCCTTGAGGAGCAGTCGCCTGTCTGTGGAACTGCTCTCCTTTAATTCTGTTCACAACGGCACAATTTTCTGCCTCAATAACAAGGCTCAGGGGGAGGAGAGGATGATGAGGATGATGAGGATGAAGGAGGTGTTGAGCTTTGCTCTTTTTCTCAGAGGAAGGGCAGATGTGAGAAGGAGGTGAGGAACACTCATGTCTCCACAACATCTGAAGCAACATGCTCCACCTCACGTGCATTACAGCATGTCAACTGGAGAATGGAGAATGAGGAAAAAGAGAGAAAAATCTGAATTTTAATGAATAATCTCAATTACTCATTAGAGAGCATTAAAGAGTAATATCCATAAAGACGTTAAAGACTTATGAACTGCATCTAAACTCAACGTGAGAGAGAGAGAGGGTTAACACGCAAGAGAGGGAGAAAGAGGGAGAGAGACAAAGAAAGGGGGGCGGAGATAAAGGGAGAAAGATAAAGAGGGAAAGAGGGAAAAAGAGGGTGGGAGATGCAAAGAGAGGGAGAGAAAGAAAGAGAGAGGGATTAAGGAGAAGGACGTGCTGTTTTGTGTCCGTCCTTCTGTGGTCATGGTGCTATCTGAGGTTAGGGTGCTATCTGAGGTTAGGGTGCTAGATCTGAAGTTAGAGTGCTACCTGAGGTTAGGGTGCTATCTGAGGTTAGGGTCCCTTGGCCTAGGAAGGCCCTGCCCCAAAACACATGCAACCAGTGGTGGCTGGTCCACAAACACTGGTACTGAAATTAGTTCATGATTTCAGCACCATGGAGAGCGCTGACTGCCCTGGGCAGGGCCAGGTTAGGCTGGGCTTGTGTTGTGGGAGTAGGTGCCTCACGGGGGGGTTCTGCATCCTGTTTCTGTGTTCCTGTGTGTGTGTTTGTTTCTGTGTGTTCGTGTTTGCATTTCTATGTGTGGTTTTGAGTTTGTGTGTGTGTTTGCATTTCTATGTGTGGTTTTGAGTTTGTGTGTGTGTTTGCATTTCTATGTGTGGTCTTGTGTGTATGTTCCTTTGTGTGTTCCTGTGTCTGTGTGTTCTTGTGTGTGTGTGTGTTTGCATTTCCATGTGTGTGAGAGAGTGTGTGTGTGTGTGTGTGTGAGTGTGAGAGCATGCATGTTTGTTTCTTCTCTCTGTCTCCCAAATCTTCAGCTGCTGATTAAAGTAAACTGGACATTTAGCCCTAACTAGAAGTCTGTAATTATGCTAATTGTGATATGTTTTAGAAAGCACTTCATATAATCAGTGAGAACATTATTTGTATTTTTCTAAAATACAGAAACTTCGGCACAGATACACTCTGGGGAGAGTTCGTAATATGTCGATACTTCATAAGCTGAAAGGGGAGGATTTTATGGGCCTTTGAAATAGGATTGCTTAAAAACAGTGATCATGGCAACCACAGTGAGAGCCCGATACCAACCTCGATAGCTTTTCTTCAGAAAACTTCTCTCTCTCTCTATCTCTCTCCCTTTCTCTCTCTCTTTTTCTCCTTCTGTCCTCTTTTCTTCCTTCTTTTGTAATCACGTTTGTTCATATTACAGAGCAAAGAAAGTTTCATTAGTGGAAAAGACTCTTAATTAGCAGAAATCTAACACACACCAGAACCTGAATGATGATCAAACAGTCTTATCTGCTTACATATCAAACACGCTGCTCATTTACTGAGAAGAACAAATGAGTTTATCCAACATTTGGTGCATTTCTCTATAAGTGAAACATGAAACTCATAATTGAAAGCGATCTGTGTGTACAGAGCATCACTGTCACTACAGACCGCTTCATCTCATCCTCTGTCATATTACCAAAGCCAATTACCCAATCAGACATCACACAGGAGGGTGTGCACTTTCTGGACTTCATGAACATAACTCAAGCAAATGTCCAAAGAGTGTGTGTGTGTGTGTGTGTGTGTGTGTGATAGCCAAGGGGAGCAGGGGTATTGAATTAGAGTAACAGACACAAATAACTCTGCAGTCATTGTTCTCCAACTCTCCCAGATCAGGTCGACTAATTGGCACACGATCATGATTTAAATAGCTCAAATTAATGGTTGACGAAATTAGTGAAGCCTATTTAAATGGATCCAGTTTCAGGCTCCTCACTGGCCCATGGCCCTGGGTGTATGTTCTCTTACAGTAAATGCTTTAGGAAACAGACCTCATGTCACGTTGGCGAGAGGACGAAGATGCTGAGTCCAACGTTGTTCTTTAAACAACTTTTATTTTCAATAAACATAGAGATTAGCGCAATGCGCTTTAAACACGTAGCACACTCACACAATTCAAAAACAAAGACGAGCACGGGACACTGTGCAAGCACACATTAAATAGACGAACGACACTACCCCCCTTGTGATGACGAGACGAGCCACAGGTGAGACTGAGGAACACACCCACACCTACACATCCACGGAATTACATATAAGGACATAGGCGACATGAACACACGCCCAAAGGGAGGGGTCCGGGAGCTGTAGTGTGACAGAGCCCCCACCAAGGGCAACCACCGCCCCCGGGTTGCCCAGCGCAGCTGTAAAGCCCCGGACCCGCATCTATGGACCGACCGGGACTGCCGAGCACTTCCGTGGGCGGGAGTCGACTCCTCCGCGAGGGGCTCCACCGCGTCAGCGCCTAGAACACCCTCCCCGGGAAGACAGGGGAGAACACGTTAAACAACGGCAAACACATAGGAACGAACACACACACAGGCACACTCAACAACATGGGCATAAACGGGAAGAGGGGATTGGGGAGAAACACCGGGACAGACACAAAAACAGGCATAGATAGCGGCGGACACCACGGACCAGACTTCCACGTCTGGTTTCCCGCAAACACAGGCGGGGGCTTTCCTGGCGGAGCCGGTTTAAACTCCTCTCCTTCACCACCTGGAGCAGTGGCCGAAGGTCCAGGTTCCGCCGTGGCCCGGGCTGGCGCCGGTTTCCGGCTCCGGGCTTGCCGCGTTTCGCCCCCCGGTGCAGTGGTCGAAGGTCCAGGTCCCCCTGCGGCCGAGGCTGGCGCCGGTTTCTGTCTCCGGGCTTGCCGCGTTTCGCCCTCCGGTGCAGGGGTCGAAGGTCCAGGTCCCCCTGCGGCCGAGGCTGGCGCCGGTTTCTGTCTCCGGGCTTGCCGCGTTTCGCCCCCCGGTGCAGTGGTCGAAGGTCCAGGTCCCACTGCGGCCGAGGCTGGCGCCGGTTTCTGTCTCTGGGGTTGCCGCGTCTTCCTCCTTACTACCACTGGAGAGCGGGTGCTCGCGGGAGTCAGGTTCACTGCCCTTTTCTTCCGCCTCTCCGTGGATCCGCCCCGCGGCCACGGTTCCACCTCGGGGAAAACTTCTACGAAAACTTCCTCCGAGTCTCCTTCTACCATCGAGGCGCAATCACTCCTCATACTCGCGATCCCTCCCCTGTCACTCTGGTCCCAATCCATCACCCCCTCCAAAGTAGAGCTAGTGGCATAATCCATGTCTTCCTCCTCATCGGAAAGTAGCAGGGGCGCCTCCGCAGTTCGGATGCCCTTGCCCTCGTACTCCTCCTCTTCCTCGTCAGCTTCTTCTGACGGAGGCGGGCTGGCCTCGCTGCCGTGTTCTCTGGTGGAGAACGAGTACCCAGATGTGGAAGGACTGGTCTCCTCATCGTAATACTCGGTGGGGGCCGAGTACACGGACGGGGGAGGACTGGCTTCCTCACCGTAATACTCGGTGGGGGGGGGAGGACTGGCTTCTTCACCGTAATACTCGGTGGGGGGATACACGGATGGGGGAGGACTGGCTTCTTCACCGTAATACTCGGTGGGGGCCGAGTACACGGATGGGGGAGGACTGGCTTCTTCACCGTAATAGCGCCGCTGGGAGGTCCTGCTCAGGGCCTCGTCCGCAAGCTGGCGATAGAAACCTGCCAGTCCCTCTTCCTCGGCTTCACGCTCGCAGCGAATGAGGTAATCATGTACTACCTCCGCTGCCGCCTCCTCTGAGTCACTACAGAGGTAGGCGCCTTGAACCTCCACCTCGCCCTTGGAGGTCTCCCCTCTGGCTGTCTTGGGACTGCCGGGGAGGGCGCATGTCGGTGCTGGCCCTTCCTTTTTCCCCCTTTTGCCTTTCTATCCCGTGCACGTAGCCAGGCATCTTCTCCCTTTTTGTCACGCTGGCGAGAGGACGAAGATGCTGAGTCCAACGTTGTTCTTTAAACACATTAAACACGTAGCACACTCACACGATTCAAAAACAAAGACGAGACGGGACACTGTGCAAGCACACATTAAATGCTTGTGATGAGAGCCACAGGTGAGACTGAGGAACAACCACACACATCCACGGAATTACATATAAGGACATAGACGACATGAACACACGCCCAAAGGGAGGGGTCCGGGAGCTGTAGCGTGACACCTCATAGTGGTGTTTGGAGCAGGTTGGAGGTGTAGTTAAGGTGGTGTTTGGTGCAGGTTGGAGGTGTAGTTAAGGTGGTGTTTGGTGCAGGTTGGAGGTGTAGTTAAGGTGGTGTTTGGGGCAGGTTGGAGGTGGTGGTGGTGTTTCAGTTCTAATGCAACAGACGTAATGACTGAGTTCATAGTTCCTAAGTACAGATGAACATGTAATAAACACAACAGTCTCAGTGAGCATTTGTTCATTATGGAGCAACAGTTGCTTGATAAGTCTTAATTAGTCTCATCTCAACCAAACACATGTAGAACTATGTCATATGTTAAGTGTCTGTTCTGACGTATGGTTAATTTTATTTTGTTAATTTTGTTTAAGACTAGTCATATTTGATTATGACAAACAGCGCTGGTTTAATTTGTAAGCACACAGAGTTTTGTGTGCGGAAACCCTTCTCTACAGACCTGGCAGTGTTGTAGGGGGTGTGGAGCTGGTGTTTGTGTGTGTATGTGTGTGTGTGTGATATACAGACTTCTGTATCAGACCCAGCAGGTGAGGAGCTCATGTGTGTGTATCAGACACCGCAGTGTTGTAGTGGGTGTGGAGCTGGTGTGTGTCAGGCACAGCTGTGATGTAGAAGTAAGATGTATACAGCAAACGGCAACCTTACAAGAGGTTTCTACAGTTGATCATTATTTTCTACCTCAGATTATTTCCCACTTTGATTTCAGAGAATGTAAATTGTGATTTACATTTTACTATTTAACACTTCTCAGTATCTTAGTGTTGATAACTGTTCCAAGTTTTATTAGAATTATGAAAACTATGTTTTCAGTCAAGTAAACTAATATGTTAAAGAAGATATTGATATTTTGAATGATATTTTAGTCAATAATTACATTTTAGAAATATGATTAATGTCTTTGCTAAATGTACAGAGGAGTATCCCTAACACTATACTCAAGTGGAGTATCCCTAACACTATACTCAATTGGAGTATCCCTAACACTATACTCAAGTGGAGTATCCCTAACACTACACTCAAGTGGAGTATCCCTAACACTATACTCAAGTGGAGTGTAACACTATACCTGGAACTAACACTATACTCAAGTGGAGTATCCCTAACACTATACTCAAGTGGAGTATCCCTAACACTATACTCAAGTGGAGTATCCCTAACACTATACTCAAGTGGAGTATCCCTAACACTATACTCAAGTGGAGTGTACCTAACACTAACACTATCCCTAACACTACACTCAAGTGGAGTATCCCTAACACTACACTCAAGTGGGAGTATCCCTAACACTATACTCAAGTGGGTATCCCTAACACTATACTCAAGTGGGAGTGTCCCTAACACTAACATCCCTAACACTATACTCAAGTGGAGTATCCCTAACACTAGTGGAGTGTCCCTAACACAAGTGGAGTATCCCTAACACTATACTCAAGTGGAGTATCCCTAACACTATACTCAAGTGGAGTATCCCTAACACTATACTCAAGTGGAGTATCCCTAACACTATACTCAAGTGGAGTATCCCTAACACTATACTCAAGTGGAGTATCCCTAAACACTATAACACTATACTCAAGTGGAGTGTACCTAACACTATACTCAAGTGGAGTGTACCTAACACTATACTCAAGTGGAGTATCCCTCAAGTGGAGTATCCCTAACACTATACTCAAGTGGAGTATCCCTAACACTATACTCAAGTGGAGTGTACCTAACACTATACTCAAGTGGAGTGTACCTAACACTATACTCAAGTGGAGTATCCCTAACACTATACTCAAGTGGAGTATCCCTAACACTATACTCAAGTGGAGTATCCCTAACACTATACTCAAGTGGAGTATCCCTAACACTATACTCAAGTGGAGTATCCCTAACACTATACTCAAGTGGAGTATCCCTAACACTATACTCAAGTGGGAGTACCTAACACTATACTCAAGTGGAGTATCCCTAACACTATACTCAAGTGGAGTGTACCTAACACTATACTCAAGTGGAGTGTACCTAACACTATACTCAAGTGGAGTGTACCTAACACTATACTCAAGTGGAGTGTACCTAACACTATACTCAAGTGGAGTGTACCTAAGTAACAATACACACAAGGTAGTTCAGTGGATTATAATAAGGGGGGTGTAACCTTGCCAAATGGTGCCGTAGGAGTACAAACAGATTTCAGTAATTTTTCTATTCAAAGTCACTTATGGAGTTGCAACAGAAAAATTGGAATAGAATTAGAGTAACATTGGAATAGACTTTGAGTAGAATTGGAATAGAATTAGAGTAGAATTGCTTAAACCATGCAGCATGTTTACTCAATCAGCGTATTACTCAAATCTGTTGGGTGCTGCTCTCGTTTTGTTCAAGGATAAAGCCTGAACGTAAATGGTGTGTCTGTCTGACAGTGAAACTGAAGAAAATGTAAAGTAAATACTAAAGCCAAAATACGAGTGTACAAAGATAAATTCATTATATAACTGGGGAAAAATCAGCTTTCTGTCTTCACAAATACAATGGAGCATAAATACAAGTATAATAAGTATACAAAGAAAACGTAGAAATACATGTAACTAAACACAATGTTACTCACCTGTCCTAGTCAGTGTAGCGCTGGGCGCTGAGGGGAGGGGGATTTAGGGCATTCAGCCAGAAGTCTGATCAAACATGTTGCCTGAACTCTATACCCAACAGCCAGAAGTCTGATCAAACATGTTGCCTGAACTCTATACCCAACAGCCAGAAGTCTGATCAAACATGTTGCCTGAACTCTATACCCAACAGCCAGAAGTCTGATCAATCATGTTGCCTGAACTCTATACCCAACAGCCAGAAGTCTGATCAACCATGTTTTCTGAACTCTATACACAACAGCCAGAAGTCTGATCAATCATGTTGCCTGAACTCTATACCCAACAGCCAGAAGTCTGATCAATCATGTTGCCTGAACTCTATACCCAACAGCCAGAAGTCTGATCAATCATGTTGCCTGAACTCTATACCCAACAGCCAGAAGTCTGATCAATCATGTTGCCTGAACTCTATACCCAACAGCCAGAAGTCTGATCAATCATGTTGCCTGAACTCTATACCCAACAGCCAGAAGTCTGATCAAACAAGTCTGATACCCAAAAGTCTGATCAAACATGTTGCCTGAACTCTATACCCAACAGCCAGAAGTCTGATCAATCATGTTGCCTGAACTCTATACCCAACAGCCAGAAGTCTGAACTCTATACCCAACAGCCAGAAGTCTGATCAACCATGATCAATCATTTGCCTGAACTCTATACCCAACAGCCAGAAGTCTGATCAATCATGTTGCCTGAACTCTATACCCAACAGCCAGAAGTCTGATCAATCATGTTGCCTGAACTCTATACCCAACAGCCAGAAGTCTGATCAATCATGTTGCCTGAACTCTATACCCAACAGCCAGAAGTCTGATCAATCATGTTGCCTGAACTCTATACCCAACAGCCAGAAGTCTGATCAATCATGTTGCCTGAACTCTATACCCAACAGCCAGAAGACTGATCAAACATGTTGCCTGAACTCTATACCCAACAGCCAGAAGTCTGATCAATCATGTTGCCTGAACTCTATACCCAACAGCCAGAAGTCTGACCAATTATGTCGTCTGATCTCTGTACCCAACAGCCAGAAGTCTGATTAAACATTGCCTGATCTGTGTGCCCAGCGTCCAGAAGTCTGATCAATCATGTCGTCTGATCTCTGTGCCCAGCGCCCAGAGGTCTGATTAAACATGTCGCCTGATCTCTGTAGTCACACACACAGAGGCCAGAGGTCTCCAGGTGCAGTGAGCCACGTGGCCACACCAGGACGCCTCTCACTGCATTAGTAATTATCTCTCCAGACCTGGTCTGCATTTCATCAAAGCGAGAAAGGTGAGAACCTCATAATCGCTTTGATCTTGACACGTCTGCTGCTGGAGCTGCTCCCTCCTGCTCTCTCTCACACACACACACACACACACACACACACACACACACACACACACACTTTATGTTCATTTACATTATGTTGTCTTATTTTATCTTTATATTTAATTCATTAGAATCTGGTTATTTGAGTTCTCAGAAACAACCCTAAAATCTCTTTGAAACTTTGATAGTTTAATGTTTAATTACTTTAGAAAATGAAACACTTCAGATAAAAGAAGTGCCTATTCTCTTAGTTCAGCTGTTCATTAGTCTGCAAGAAGCCTCGAGTGTGTTTGTGTGTGCATGAGAATGTATACGTGCATGTGTGTATGTGTGCGTGTGTGTATGTGTATGTGTGCGTGACAATGAATATGTGCATCGTGTGTGAGTGTGTGTGTGTGCATGCGTGTGTTTAGAGAGACAGCTCAAAATTTTTCTAATAAGATGGTGTAAGATGTAAAATTGAAGCAGTTGCTGGTGGAGAGATGAATGACAGTACATTTGGTGGTGCAGAGGTGGAGGGTGGTGACATAGCAGATAAAGGTGGAGTAGTCGTGATGGTACAGTAGTGGGTGGTGGTGTTGGAGTTGGTGATTCCCCTGGGGAAGACCCTTTACATCACTCCCCCCCATAGTCAGATCTGGGGCATTTTGGCTCACCTGCCACTCCAGATTTATGTTTCATAACATTATTAATAACTCACATCTTTGCCTGAGTTGTTTGCTTTGGCAAAACAGCAATTTATGGTAGTAAAGTTTTAGGAAGAAAGCTCTTCTTGAGTTATTATTATTATTATTATTATTTATTGTTGTTGTTACTGCTGTTGTTTTTGTTGTTGTTACTGTTGTCACTGGAGCTGGATTCCTGGACGAGCTCTTCTTGGGAGCTGGATTCCTGGACGAGCTCTTCTTGGGAGCTGGATTCCTGGACGAGCTCTTCTTGGGAGCTGGATTCCTGGACGAGCTCTTCTTGGGAGATGGACTCCTGGACGAGCTCTTCTTGGGAGATGGACTCCTGGATGAGCTGTATACATGGGCAACTACAGAAGGGCTCAATTCAAATCACCTTTGGCCTCTCACAACAGCACACATGCCTGAGGCAGCATGAACATGGAGAAGAAAGGGGAGAACATGTGAGAGAACTGGTGTGTGTGTGTGTCTGGGGGGTATTTGTGTCTGTGTGTATTTTTGCATTGACGTGTGTGTGTGTGTGTGTGTGTGTGTGAGAGAGAATCTCTGCAAAGTCAAACTTGAAGTTGTTAATTTCATTGTCAAGTAACACTTCAGAATACCAGTAATTTGACTCTCTCTCTCCAACTCTCTCTCTCTCCCTCTCTCTCTCTCTCAGGTTCATACCTTCAATATTCTTCTTTGCGTTTCTTTCTGGTTCTGTTGTGCCTGTTCAGTGTGTTTTGATACCCCCAGTTAACCACAACGTTAACAACACGCTCATATACTCCCCTATACTCTCATGTACTCTCATATACTCCCCTATACTCTCATGTACTCTCATGTACTCTCATGTACTCCTCTATACTCTCCTATACTCCCTTATACTCTTATACACTCTCATATTCTCTTCTCTGCTCTTCTATCTCCACTGCGCACGCTGGATCCTGCTCAGTAGAGACGCTGGAGAAAACTATAACCCTGAACAGCTCCATTACCCAGACGTGGTCGTACAGGAAGAGAGGCGATGACCCGGAATGGAGGGCTCCCTCACACACACTCACTCACACACACACACACACACACACACACACTCACACACAGTTTATTGCCCTCGATTCAGTCCTATTCACTCCCTCTTTGCTCCCCAGATGAGTCCTCACACCCCATGGCACCCTTTTTGGGTTATCATTTGATTTCATCAGCATGCAACTGTTTATCACAGAGGAAGATAGAATTCTGTTATTGACAGTTCTGCAGAGTTACACTGCCCCCTACTGGCCAAGGCCAACACTACTCTCTCTCACCTTTTACATAGTAAGCAGGCGGTCCACACACAAAGGACATCTTTTATAATCAATACAGTCTATTGTTCTGCTCCTGTGTTTTGTCCTGGGAGGATGACAAACAAAACCAAACAAAAAACAGCACTTGGCTTGTGTCCTGCAGCGTCACAGACCTGGAGCAGTGGGGTTAGTCTATGCTAGCACAGACCTGGAGCAGTGGGGATGGTCTATGTTAGCACAGACCTGGAGCAGTGGGGTTAGTCTATGTTAGCACAGACCTGGAGCAGTGGGGTTAGTCTATGTTAGCACAGACCTGGAGCAGTGGGGATGGTCTATGTTAGCACAGACCTGGAGCAGTGGGGATGGTCTATGTTAGCACAGACCTGGAGCAGTGGGGTTAGTCTATGTTAGCACAGACCTGGAGCAGTGGGGTTGGTCTATGTTAGCACAGACCTGGAGCAGTGGGGTTGGTCTATGTTAGCACAGACCTGGAGCAGTGGGGTTGGTCTATGTTAGCACAGACCTGGAGCAGTGGGGTTGGTCTATGTTAGCACAGACCTGGAGCAGTGGGGTTGGTCTATGTTAGCACAGACCTGGAGCAGTGGTGTTAGTCTATGTTAGCACAGACCTGGAGCAGACGGGTGCTGCTGAGATGGTAAGCTTCCATCCAGAGACCACAGAGAGGTTTAACCATGACCTCCCGCACACGACACAGCTGAAGATCTGGCCGATGTCGAGCTGCAGAATACTGAAGACACGCTTCTGCTTGTTTAGCGCATTCTCACTCTCCCTCTCTTTGTCTCTTAGACCTTTGCTGAGATGGGTGGAGAAAATGTTACAATAGCACAAGAATATGTGGATGTGAGCCTGTGTGTGAGAGAGTGCCAGAGAGACAGGGAGAGAGAGAGACACAAAGAGAGACAGGGAGAGAGAGAGACAGGGAGAGAGAGAGACAGGGAGAGAGAACGCCTCTGATGTTTCTGCGAAGTGCGTTTCCTTCAGGTGTCTGGTACTAAGAGGTCCTGAAATGAATTTGGAGCACATTTGTTCTCTTCCTCTCTCCCTCCCTCCGTCTCTCCCTCCCTCTTTCTATCTGTATCTTTGCATCAAAAATAAATGGAGGTAAAGATCATGTTGCTATACTGTTTCCTTTTTACAACATACACACATGCACACACGCGCACACGCACACACACACACACACACACACACACACACACACACACACACACACACACCTAGGAAATGATTTAAGAACTTAACGTCCATCAAGCTCAGACCAGTAAGGGCTCCTGTCTTGCTTCAGCTGAGGAGACAAGCAGGTTCTGCTTCTAATGAGCACATCCTGCTGATTTGGAGACGTGGACTTGCAGTACAAGTTCAGGTTCAGTCAGCAGAAACTATGGTGGCTCTGCTGGGACATTTCAGAGAACAGGTCCCATAGATACTCAGTGGAAAACAACAGACACCATCTTCCCTGTCAATTAACATATTTCTCTCTCATTCTCAGTTCTCTCTCTCTTTCACACACACACACACACACACACACACACACACATGTTTGTGCTCTAATTCATGTCCTTATTAGATCCAGGATAGATGTCAGCACTAAGCTTGTTTGACACTATTTGGCTGATTCAGATAAGAGTTGAGAGTCTAACTCAAACATGTACTTTCAGGTTCTTCAATAATTCATCCATTTGATGTGTTGCCTGTATATTCAACCGTAACAAGCGTAACAAGCCCAGACCTGCCACATTCATAACAACAAACAGGAAATCACAACAAGAGCCACACAAACTGCATGACTCATTTTGTGTGTGTGTGTGTGAGTGTGTGTGTGTGTGTGCATGTTTGTGAGAGAGATCAGATGCATGTCTCGGTGTGTGTGTGTGTGTGTGTGTCCATGTGTGTGTTCTCCAGCTCACCCCGCCTCTCTACTGGTTAGGATATTAGTGCCCCTATACAGACATACACACACACACAGACATACACACACACACAGAAATACACACACACACAGACACACACACACACACACACACACACACACACACACACACACACACACACACAGACACACACACACACACACACACACACACACACACACACACACACACACACACACACACACACAGACATACACACATACAGACATACAGTCTAGTGTCACTAGATTTTGCA
>JAGXOD010000059.1:522500-565000 GCA_020368025.1 Brachyhypopomus occidentalis
GTAAGTCCCGTTCACTCTTTGGGTTCATTATAAGACACAATCACAAGTGGGCAAACATCAAAACACAGACAAACCAAACAGGACAGAAGACAACAGCCCAGTACTACTTACACGAACTACAGACACTTCCATGGACAATGACCAGCACATACCCAACACACATACCCAACACACATACCCACACACACATACCCAACACACATACCCAACACACAGAGACCAACACTCATACCCAACACACATACCCAACACACATACCCAACACACAGAGACCAACATGCACTTACATATCAAAAGGCGACAGTACAAAAACAAACAAAGAACAAACCAGTTAATGGAGACCAGACAGAGCAGAACAACACGTTGGTGACCGTGACTCACAACTCCACAGATGCACCACACACAACCACTACAACACGTTGGTGACCGTGACTCACAACTCCACAGATGCACCACACACAACCACTCACAACTCACAACTCCACAGATGCACCACACACAACCACTACAACATGTTGGTGACCGTGACTCACAACTCCACAGATGCACCACACACAACCACTACAACACGTGAACAACTCCACAGATGCACCACACACAACCGTGACTCACAACTCCACAGATGCACCACACACAACCACTACAACACGTTGGTGACCGTGACTCACAACTCCACAGATGCACCACACACAACCACAGATACCAACACGCTGGTGACCGTGACTCACAACTCCACAGATGCACCACACACAACCACTACAACACGTTGGTGACCGTGACTCACAACTCCACAGATGCACCACACACAACCACTACAACACGTTGGTGACCGTGACTCACAACTCCACAGATGCACCACACACAACCACTACAACACGCTGGTGACCGTGACTCACAACTCCACTCACAACCCCACAGATGCACCACACACAACCACTACAACACGCTGGTGACCGTGACTCACAACTCCACAGATGCACCACACACAACCACTACAACACGCTGGTGACCGTGACTCACAACTCCACAGATGCACCACACACAACCACTACAACACGTTGGTGACCGTGACTCACAACCACACATGCACCACACACACACACACACGTTGGTGACCGTGACTCACAACTCCACAGATGCACCACACACAACCACTACAACACGCTGGTGACCGTGACTCACAACTCCACAGAACTGGTGACCGTGACTCACAACTCCACAGATGCACCACACACAACCACTACAACACGTTGGTGGTGATGCACCGTGACTCACAACTCCACAGATGCACCCACACACAACCACTACAACACGCTGGTGACCGTGACTCACAACTCCACAGATTCCACAGATGCACCACACACAACCACTACAACACGTTGGTGACCGTGACTCACAACTCCACAGATGCACCACACACAACCACTACAACACGCTGGTGACCGTGACTCACAACTCCACAGATGCACCACACACAACCACTACAACACGTTGGTGACCGTGACTCACAACTCCACAGATGCACCACACACAACCACTACAACACGCTCATGACCGTGACTCACAACTCCACAGATGCACCACACACAACCACTACAACACGTTGGTGACCGTGACTCACAACTCCACAGATGCACCACACACAACCACTACAACACGCTGGTGACCGTGACTCACACCTCCACAGATGCACCACACACAACCACTACAACACGTTGGTGACCGTGACTCACAACTCCACAGATGCACCACACACAACCACTACAACACGCTGGTGACCGTGACTCACAACTCCACAGATGCACCACACACACAACCACTACAACACGTTGGTGACCGTGACTCACAACTCCACAGATGCACCACACACAACCACTACAACACGTTGGTGACCGTGACTCACAACTCCACAGACACACACACACAACCACTCACAACTCCACCGATGCACCACACACACAACCACTACAACACGTTGGTGACCGTGACTCACAACTCCACAGATGCACCACACACAACCACTACAACACGCTGGTGACCGTGACTCACAACTCCACAGATGCACCACACACAACCACTACAACACGTTGGTGACCGTGACTCACAACTCCACAGATGCACCACACACACCACTACAACACGTTGGTGACCGTGACTCACAACTCCACAGATGCACCACACACAACCACTACAACACGCTGGTGACCGTGACTGACAGATGCACCACACACAACCACCAACAGATGACTCACAACTCCACAGAACCACTACAACACGTTGGTGACCAACACTCCACAGCTGGTGACCGTGACTCACAACTCCACAGATGCACCACACACAACCACTACAACACGCTGGTGACCGTGACTCACAACTCCACAGATGCACCACACAACCACTACAACACGCTGGTGACCGTGACTCACAACTCCACAGATGCACCACACACAACCACTACAACACGCTGGTGACCGTGACTCACAACTCCACAGATGCACCACACACAACCACTACAACACGCTGGTGACCGTGGTGACCGTGACTCCACAACTCTCCACAGATGCACCACACACAACCACTACAACACGCTGGTGACCGTGACTCACAACTCCACAGATGCACCACACACAACCACTACAACACGCTGGTGACCGTGACTCCACAGATGACTCACAACCAACGTTGGTGACCGTGACTCACAACTCCACAGATGCACCACACACAACCACTACAACACGCTGGCACCGTGACTCACACACTCCACAACCACCACACACAACCACTACAACACGCTGGTGACCGTGACTCACAACTCCACAGATGCACCACACACAACCACTACAACACGCTGGTGACCGTGACTCACAACTCCACAGATGCACCACACACAACCACTACAACACGCTGGTGACCGTGACTCACAACTCCACAGATGCACCACACACAACCACTACAACACGTTGGTGACCGTGACTCACAACTCCACAGATGCACCACACACAACCACTACAACACCTGGTGACCGTGGCTCAAAACTACACAGATGCACCACACACAACCACTACAACACGCTGGTGACCGTGACTCACAACTCCACAGATGCACCACACACAACCACTACAACACGCTGGTGACCGTGACTCACAACTCCAGCCACACACGCGACACAGATGCACCACACTGCTGACAAGTCTGGCCAAGAGCACTTTACACATTTTACGCACTGTGTTGTGTATTGATGTGCTAAAGGACCTACACAGTGATAATGTATAAGCAGTACTGTTACCTGATCCACACACACACACACACTAAATATCCAAAGTAAGGCTTTAAACAAACTGCTTAAATAATAAACATGTCCAATTCCAAGGGACATAAAAAAATAAATAATTATATGACCACCAGAGGGCAGTCTTGTACACTTCAGAATGCTCCTCACGTTTTCTTTGGTAACATCAAGCTGATTCTCATTACTACAACCATGAGAACAGACACAGTGCTGCATTTCATGCATGTAAAAGGACCCTCAGCACAGGCAGCAGTGCGTGGCCACCCGTGCAAACATCTCAGGATCAGTCAGCCTGAAACTCTGATTGTCCTGCAGGTGTGTGTGAGCACAGTCAGGGTCGCCCCAGCCTTTACAGGACACCTGAGCTGCCGCGTGATTGGAGGGCACCTTGGGTCGGTTCTGAGTCGGTTCTGAGCGTGTGGAGCTCAGACTCTGATCAGCTGGATCCTGTGTGTCTGAAACTGAACTCTGCACCCCTAGCAGGGCAGCCAATAAGCACCTTATTTACATGCGTCTGACAAACGATCATCTCGATCTCACTGTTCCTATTGTAAGTACTGCTGTCTGTCTGAGTTAAAGATCAGTGGCAGCAGTAGCTTTTGATAGAAGCTCCTTGTGACTCCGATGAGAAGGTGACGCAGGTGACTGACACAGGTCTCTGGAGCGCCAGCCACCATCTCAGCGCTCCTCCTGAGAACAGTCCCTGAACATACGTGTTTCTCATCATGCTTGTTTAGGGAAAACAGAGGCCCCTCCCCCCATGGGCGGAGCAATCTCAGCACACTTCAACGTTTCTCAGGATGAAAATATCTCATCCTCCCCTTCGGACCCGCATCTTGGCACAGACAGATATCAAGAGAGCCATCTCCCGTCTCCACTCACTGGGGATGTTTATACATTTTCCATAAAAGTTCCTCTGGCTGTTAGTCACCGATACAGGCCCAGAATGTCTAAAGATCAATTGTGGAGGAAGTCACATCAGACCCCTGAAGCACAGAGCTCACAGAGATAAAATAAACCATGGAATTACCCCGTGCTTCTTATCACAGCAGTCTCATGTTCACAGTGTGATTTATAAACTGTGGATTTATCTGACAGAGAGACCATGATGGATATGGGAAACGTTTCAGAGACGGAAGGGAAAATGGCCGCCTACTCACAAACAAGACCCTTCACTATATATACACATCACTATACCCCTGTACCACTTTACTCCTATATCACTATACCCCTGCACAACTGTACCCCTGTATCACTATACCCCTGTATCACTATTCCCCCTGTACAACTGTACCCCTATACCACTATACCCCTGTACCACTATACCCCTGTACCACTATACCCCTGTATCATAGAATATATTTATTTCAGAATTTTATAATGTTCTGAATCTTACCATGCTCTTAGCAGATCCACCCCAGGTCTACCCCACATCTACCCCAGATATTCCTCAGTGGGGAGAAGTCCTTTTAGCACTTTGAGAAATTCCCCACAGAAGAAAACCACAAATGACAAAATTCTGTAATCTGTCTTCAGAGTGTCTCCCTGAGGAGTCTCTGGTGTCTTCCATGTCAGGTTGGATGGTCTTATCGCTGAAGCCCTTCTGAACACATCTCTGATGGGTGTACATGGAGGGGCAGCATGGGGGGGCAGCATGGGGGGGCAGCATGGGGGGGTGGTTAGAGCTGTTACCCCAAAGCAAGGTGGTCTGGGTTCAATCACTACGCATCAGGTCACGACCCTCAATGGACACAAAACACACTGTGGGAGGAGCACATTTGCATACCACAGGTTTCTGCAATTTCAGCATTACAAATCCCAAAACAACATTCTGATGGGCACCAAAGTTTATACTACATTTGTAAATGTAAATGCAGCGTTGCTGGGGTTAATCTCTCTGCTGGGGTTAATCTCTCAGGTGGGGTTAATCTCTCTGCTGGGGTTAATCTCACAACACACACAAACAGAAGTGATGCTGAATAGCGGTGTAAGATTCAGATGATACACCAATGAGAGAGAGAGCTCTGTCCCTGAGATACACCAATGAGAGAGAGAGCTCTGTCCCTGAGATACACCAATGAGAGAGAGAGCTCTGTCCCTAAGATACACCAATGAGAGAGAGAGATCTGTCCCTGAGATACACCAATGAGAGAGAGAGCTCTGTCCCTGAGATACACCAATGAGAGAGAGAGCTCTGTCCCTGAGATACACCAATGAGAGAGAGAGCTCTGTCCCTGAGATACACCAATGAGAGAGAGAGCTCTGTCCCTGAGATACACCAATGAGAGAGAGAGAGCTCTGTCCCTGAGATACACCAATGAGAGAGAGAGAGCTCTGTCCCTGAGATACACCAATGAGAGAGAGAGAGCTCTGTCCCTGAGATACACCAATGAGAGAGAGAGCTCTGTCCCTGAGATACACCAATGAGAGAGAGAGCTCTGTCCCTGAGATACACCAATGAGAGAGAGAGATCTGTCCCTGAGATACACTAATGAGAGAGAGAGCTCTGTCCCTGAGATACACCAATGAGAGAGAGAGCTCTGTCCCTGAGATACACCAATGAGAGAGAGAGCTCTGTCCCTGAGATACACCAATGAGAGAGAGAGATCTGTCCCTGAGATACTCCAATGAGAGAGAGAGCTCTGTCCCTGAGATACACCAATGAGAGAGAGAGCTCTGTCCCTGAGATACACCAATGAGAGAGAGAGATCTGTCCCTGAGATACACCAATGAGAGAGAGAGCTCTGTCCCTGAGCAGGGTGAGCATGTGGTTGTTCCTGATGGGTGATCCTGCCTATGTGAGGATGGAAGCATCACCTGGGGGCTTCAGCTGAAACAGCACAACCATGTGTTTCCCATTTATCCCAATAACATTTCAGCAGCTTACAAGAGAAAGCCAATATTCGAGAGTCTTTCCCAGCAACCGGAAGGTGCCTTGCTTAGGTCAATCAACACAAAAACAAGCACATACCTTGTTATGATCAGATGTAGGAAGGAAAATGTAATGCATCTGTTTAAATAGTAGCCAAATGAATGTTTTAAAAAAAAAGAACATCTAAAAAACACAAGGCTCATGGCAAAGAGCAGCAAAATATATATAGGAATCTTCCTCTCTCAAAATTGCAAAATTGCAATGCAATGGATTGTGATTGTACAGACTTTCAAGACCACATGGGCCATTGTGCAAACATGACTGCAGAGTTTTGAACAGTGACCTAAACAACAGAACTGTTTTTGCCTAAATCACCTCTCTCCCTCCCTCCTTCTCCTTGTCTGTCTCTCTCCCTCCCTCTTTCTCCCCCCTCTTCTTCTCTCTCTCCCACCCTCTCTCTCCTTCTCTGTCTCTCTCTCTCCCTCCCTCCCTCTCTTCCACTCTCTCCCTCTCATTCTCTCTCCCTCCCCCTCTCTGTCTCTTTCTCTCTCTCTTTTGCTCTTTCACTCTAACTCTCTGTATCTCTCTCTATTTGCAAGTAGAATTCCCCTTATTTCCTGATCGATTTCAGCTGTACAGGAACATTACTTGAGCACTGTTTGGAAAATTGCTTCATGTCTAAGGTAATAAAATGCACTGACATGCAGATCACATGTTATTATGAGAGTTATTCACTGATTTGTGATCATTATTATTGTGAAGATACAAAAGTCATTATCAAACATGTTATCAAAACTGCTCTCTCACTCTCATCCCATTCTTTTCTGTAGTTTTGCCAGCAGCTAGTGAACAAATGTGAAATACAGATGTGAGGAACGTGTGTTTCTACACCTGGATGGTAGGAGGACCTAAGAAGTGTTCACACACTGGGGTAAGTGAAGCCACCCCACCCCACCCCACCCCTCCCCTCCCTCGTCAACAGCTGATAAGGCTTAAACATACCTGTCACAACAATGTTCTTTAATATTATCTTCAGGCTGGATGTTTACAGTGATCTTCAGCCTCAGTTGATTGTTGTAGGTATCTGAGGGCTTCAGGACTTCCACAGGATGTTCCGTTATTCTCGTCTGGACTCTCAGAACGAGTCGTGCTGCTGCCTGCAGGACACAAAAACGTATCTGAGCACCACAACTGCACACGTGCAGAAACACCAAACACACTAGATTACAGCATGGAACACGCTTGCGTTTTGGTTTAAAAAAAGAACAAACTGTCAGTGTAAACGGTCAGATCTCTGACATTCAGGCACAACCTACAGTGTCCTCACGGCCCTTAAACACGTGTTAAGATCATTACAAATGAATGAATGATGCTGTAGTCTTGGCATTGGATGTTAATCTTTGTGTTCAGACGCTTTGGGGAGCCCCATTGTTTGGTGGCATTACTGTCAGAGGTAAAAATAGAAGAGTGTACAGCAACCACACAGGAAGAACACAGGAACACTGCACTGAACACAGAAACTGAACACAGAAGCGCTGAACACAGATGCGCTGCACTGAACACAGAAACAGTGATGGACTCACAGGATTGTTTTGTACTGGACGCTGGGCTAAAAGGTTTGTGTTGCAAAAAATATGTTTGCTAAGCATTATGTTGCACCAGACATCAAATTATAGTAGTGAATCACATTCAGGTAGTCTGACGTACCACATGTTCTATATTCCACATCAGCACCCAATAGTGATCAGGCTCTCTGGTTCCACTGAAACAGACATATTAGCTGTGACTCTTAACGACTTCAGTATTCATACGAATCTACCTGGCACACGGATGTCAGTGTAATCTTACACACCTGCATTACTCCGTATGGGCTCATCCTGCTCTTTGATGCACGTCATGCCTATGAAACGTGGATGAGATTTAAGCACGACAGAGTGAACGTGTCCCTAAGGCTCTGCGCGCAGCTCACCTGTACGATGAACTACCGTAGACCTAAGTGTAAGTCACGTGAATGGGGTTCGGCCCTGCGCCTGGTCCCGGCATTTCAGGCCCCTACTGACACAGATGCTCGAATTTTAAAAACTATCGTAAAATGCCCAATAGAAATCCTGGTTTTCCTCCGTATATGTTTTAAGGTCGTATTTCTTGTGTCACATTTCCTTCCCTCTGGGCAGAGATGGGAGTGACCTGGTGCTCGTGGCTAAAGCGCCACTTGGCGCATTAAAGTCCGGTAAACGCGGCTGGAGATCTGACACGACGGAATGAAACTCTTTTTTTTTTCAAAATTATAGCTGCTCTGTTTGACTCTTTCAAACGTCTTTCATCCGCAGATAATTCTCGAACATCTGTGTTATTCCCATTACAGCGCTAAAGCAATGGGGAACATTTTTCGCAAACATGAGCCAAGAAAATGAGTCTACTACGCACCCGTGGGCGAACGGTTACTCTCGGGGTTACGAAGAAACCGAAAGAACGAAGCTGTTCGTCAGCACCGTCAGTGCGTCCGAACTTAACGGAACGAAACTTCCCGAGCTTCAGCTCTCTCGCGCTGTTCCTCTTGGACTGGTACTGGGTACTTTCATCATTTTTGCTGTGATTGGAAACATATTAGTCATTTTGTCAGTTGTGTGCAACAAACGCCTCAGAACCCCGACCAACTACTTCATCGTTAACTTGGCCATCGCGGACCTGTTGCTGAGTACGACTGTGCTGCCGGTGTCCGCGACTTTGGAGATTCTGGACTACTGGGTTTTCGGGAGGATTTTCTGCGATGTCTGGGCTGCTCTAGATGTGCTGTGCTGCACCGCGTCCATCATGAGCTTGTGCGTAATCTCCATCGACCGTTACATCGGGGTCAGCCACCCGCTGGTGTACCCGTGCATCGTAACGGAGCGTAAGGCGTTGCTCGCCATGCTGGGAGTTTGGGTCATATCGGTCATCATCTCCATCGGTCCACTGCTGGGATGGAAGCAGCCGCAGTCTCCGGACACCACAGTCTGTGTCATCACCGAGGAACCGTTTTACGCGCTCTTCTCCTCGCTCGGGTCTTTCTATATCCCTCTGGTCGTAATTCTCATCATGTACTGCCGCGTGTACATAGTGGCGAAACAAACGACCAAAAATTTGGAGGCCGGGGTCAAAAGGGAAAGACTGAACTCGGGCGAGCTGACGCTACGGATTCACAGAGGATCACAAATGCAGGACGAGGCGGGCTGCGCAGCCAAACACCGAGGCCACCAAACCAGGAGCTCCCTGACGGTCAAACTGCTCAAGTTCTCCCGCGAGAAGAAAGCCGCTAAAACCCTGGGTGTCGTGGTCGGCATGTTCACCGTCTGCTGGTTACCCTTCTTCCTCACCTTGCCTATAGGTAGGTCGAACTGTCACGCGGTGACTACTGCTTTAATTGATCAGTTTAATATGATACATGTATTGATATTAACATGCTGAACATGTATTGATTTTACACACTTCTGCTATCCGCCTGAGAAGAAAACACACTGACAGACCTTTTGAGTAACTTTTAAAATACGGACTTGTGTTTGCCTTTGCCTGGTGACCTTGCCGTTGGTTTTCCACACACACATTGAGCATCAGTGCAGCTTATGGGGGGGTTGTTGTTTTTTTTTTAATCCATTTTGGTCTGTGGTCCGGAAATCCGGCTCTAGAAGTTTGCAGTGTGAGTGATTTGCAGCTGATGACACCAGCGTTGTGCAGTGGGAAGCTTGTGGTCACTGGTACGACCAGAGACGGAGGGTTAAGATGGGGAAGGTCACTAGTACACACACAGACGGCTTTAAGCGGGGGGAGGGGTCGCTCCTGTGTTTCCTCTCTGCTCTCCAGGGCCCCCCAGTGTGTGTGCGGTCCACTGGTCCGGCGCTGGCCTGCCTCGCTGGTGGGGGAGTATGAGAACCAGCCCAGGGCGGACACGACCCAGGCGCTCAGCCAGGTTATTATAAACGGGTTAGCATAGCTGCCATTCCTCTCCAGACAGAGGTCATGACCCTGGGGTCAGGACACACGGCTGCTCAGCTGAACGGCCTCTATATTACACAGCTGTAGGGTTCTCAAAGTAATGAAGAGCATCTCTGGGCCGCTGGGATTCAGCCCATCCAAATGTGACACTGACCTTAGTGAGTGATTGTGTGACCATTCAGCTGTGAAGTTACACAGTTGAACTAAACTGCTTCAGGGCTCTGTGGTACGTAACCTGTGACTGCATCTGACCAAAGAGATGGCTGGGTCAGTAGACTGTAGACGCTCCAGGATCTGGGGTTGAGACAAGAACATTCGAAGAGCTGGGGAACACAGACTTACACCTGTAGCGTTGCACAGTTTCTGTTTACTGTTTCCGGGTGTATTTAGAACATGGCAGTGGACACAAGGTGTAAGTACGGAGGGAAGACCTGTTGTCATGGTCGCACTCGGTGGAGGGGGCCAAACTATTGAGTGGGAAAGAGAAAAGAAACTCTGTGATTGTTGAATACTTTAGGGACATGAACTCTTTACTCCAGCGGCTGGATCTGGACAGAGCAGTTCTTCTTCTGTCATGAAACAGTCATTGAGCAGAGGACTGATTTACACAGAGGACTGATTTACACAAGTGTTTACGTATCACCCGTGTCCTATGCACATGGATATAGAACTCTTAACAACACAGGCTGTCAAAAAGACAATAGACCCCCTGAGTCTCTGGTGGCCCCACACAACTTATATAAACAGGATGCTAAGGTATGGTTTGTATATTTTTCATTCGTTAGCTTCCTTTTAGCGTTGGAGGTTAGTAAGACAAAGAGACAACCAAGAGACAATGGAATAGTAGCTTTTGAGATTATAGTGCATTATGGGACTTATTGTTAAGACTGTGAACTTTTACAAATGCTTCTGTTCCTGTGGGATACAGTAAGCTTGTTTCATCATACTGCATCTACACAACGCAAATCAGCATCCATAAGACCCAGAGAGCCGGACTGAGCAGAACCAACTGGGAGCTGAAGCAAAAAGTGGTCCGTGAAGTTCCACAGAACCTCCCAAAAACCTCTGATGAGATTTCTCCAGCCAGGCAGACATGGTGGCGGAGCGGAGCGTCTTAATCAGCCCGTCCTGCTCTTAAAGAGCCCTGCCTGCTCTGAATCAGCCCGTCCTGCTCTGAATCAGCCCGTCCTGCTCTGAATCAGCCCGTCCTGCTCTTAAAGAGCCCTGCCTGCTCTGAATCAGCCCGTCCTGCTCTGAATCAGCCCGTCCTGCTCTGAATCAGCCCGTCCTGCTCTGAATCAGCCCGTCCTGCTCTGAATCAGCCCGTCCTGCTCTGAATCAGCCCGTCCTGCTCTGAATCAGCCCGTCCTGCTCTTAAACAGCCCTGCCTGCTCTGAATCAGCTGCTCTGAATCAGCCCGTCCTGCTCTGAATCAGCCCTGCCTGCCTGAATCAGCCCGTCCTGCTCTGAATCAGCCCGTCCTGCTCTGAATCAGCCCGTCCTGCTCTGAATCAGCCCGTCCTGCTCTTAAAGAGCCCTGCCTGCTCTGAATCAGCCCGTCCTGCTCTTAAAGAGCCCTGCCTGCTCTGAATCAGCCCGTCCTGCTCTTAAAGAGCCCTGCCTGCTCTGAATCAGCCCGTCCTGCTCTGAATCAGCCCGTCCTGCTCTTAAAGAGCCCTGCCTGCTCTGAATCAGCCCGTCCTGCTCTTAAAGAGCCCTGCCTGCTCTGAATCAGCCCGTCCTGCTCTTAATGAGCCCCTGCCTGAATGCTCCTGAATCAGCCCGCCCTCCTGCTCTGAATCAGCCCGTCCTGCTCTTAAAGAGCCCTGCCTGCTCTGAATCAGCCCGCCCTGCTCTGAAAGAGCCCTGAATCAGCCCGTCCTGCCTGCTCTGAATCAGCCCGTCCTGCTCTTAAAGAGCCCTGCCTGCTCTGAATCAGCCCGTCCTGCTCTTAAAGAGCCCTGCCTGCTCTGAATCAGCCCGTCCTGCTCTGAATCAGCCCGTCCTGCTCTTAAAGAGCCCTGCCTGCTCTGAATCAGCCCTGCTCTGAATCAGCCCTCCTGCTCTTAAAGAGCCCTGCCTGCTCTGAATCAGCCCGTCCTGCTCTGAATCAGCCCGTCCTGCTCTTAAAGAGCCCTGCCTGCTCTGAATCAGCCCGTCCTGCTCTGAATCAGCCCGTCCTGCTCTTAAAGAGCCCTGCCTGCTCTGAATCAGCCCGTCCTGCTCTGAATCAGCCCGTCCTGCTCTTAAAGAGCCCTGCCTGCTCTGAATCAGCCCGTCCTGCTCTGAATCAGCCCGTCCTGCTCTTAAAGAGCCCTGCCTGCTCTGAATCAGCCCGTCCATGTCCTGCTCTGAATCAGCCCGTCCTGCTCTTAAAGAGCCCTGCCTGCTCTGAATCGTGCTGCTTCATGGCTTGTGCCAAGTCCCAGGGTTTCCATGGTGGCTGTGAATGTGGAGGCTCAGTGCAGTAGCAGCGCAGCATTGTGGAGGCCTCGGCCCCCAGGACCAGCCTGTGGCAGCCGCCCAAACGCCTGGAGGCCCAGCGGGCAGAGGGAGATGCAGCAGCTCAGCGCAGTGTGGGGGGCTGATCGAGGCCGTGTGAGTAAGAGAATCTGTGCTCGGCTGGTGGGGTCTAGGGTTCATTTTAATTAAAATATGCAGCTTCTGTTCAGTACATCTGGGCAGACTTGAGTTATCGCTGTGTGTAGAAGACACTTGTGTTGTGAGAAGGCTTTTATTTTTACATAAAACTCTTTGGTCCAGGTTTAAGTGTAGCTCTCCAAAACTAAATTCAACTAAATGCTTTGCCTTATATTATTTGTATTTCTGCTTTAAAATGGATGTCTGACCATTTACTTTAAAATGCGGTCTGCTTAAAACAATCCTGCATTAAATACACTTACATAAATTCTTAAGTAAATACTCTTCAGTAAAAATATTTCAGTAAATGCACTTCTGTAAATCTTTCAAATATGCTTACATAAATACTTCAGTAAAAACGTCAAAGAAAAATGAACAGTTTTCCTCCTTTGAGATACCCACGTATTATGGAGCACACCTCACAACAGTGAGCACATGGGTGAGTGAGCCATCGGGTGTTGGGCTGTGAAGGATCTTTGAGTAATTCACCATCGTAGAAGCCACTAACATCCACAAGCTTTAGATGAACAGCTTCTGTGTAAGGAGGCTGGGATCTGTGTGTGTGGGTGTAAAGGTGTGTGTGTGTGTGGGTGTGTAAGAAGGTTGGAGCCTGTGGGTGTGTGTAAGGGGGTTGGTTTGTGTGTGTGTGGGTGTGTAAGGGGACTGTTATGTGTGTGGGTGTAAGGGGACTGTTGTGTGTGTGTGTAAGGGGGTTGGTTTGTGTGTGTAAGGGGGTTGGTTTGTGTGTGTGTGGGTGTGTGTAAGGGGACTTGTGTGTGGGTGTAAGGGGGTGGTGTGTGCGTGTGTGAATGTGTAACTGGCTGGTGTCTGGTGTCTGTGTGTGTGTGTGTGTATGTGTCTGTGCGTTGCTGGGTGAAAGGAGGTTGGTGTGTGTATGTGGGTTGGTGGGTGAAAGGAGGTTGGAATGTGTGTGTGTGTGTGTGTGTGTGTGTAATGGGGGCTCCACATCCTCCACAGCTCAGGTTGAATACTAAATCCAACACAACTCACTGTGATTGTCTGGTAACGTTTAGGGAAAACACCTCTGATTTGTTTATCTTGATGATCTCTTACAGTTTCGTTCAACGTCGAGTTGCGCCCTCCTGAAACTCTCTTCAAAGTCATCTTCTGGCTGGGCTACTTCAACAGCTGTCTGAACCCCATCATCTACCCCTGCTACAGCCGAGAGTTTAAGATGGCCTTCGTGCGCATCCTGCACTGCCGCTGGAGTCAGCGGTCTGCAGGCGCCTACACCTACCACAGTCCCTGCTCCCTCCAGTCCCGCAAGGACTCCAAGGACTCGGTGGACAACTACACAGCTTACCTCAATGGTAGCCAGAGGACCCTGTCCACGTCCAGCCCGTGTCCCAGCCCTGGGTACCTCACCAAGTCCCCTCTCTCTGAGCACGGAGGGCTTCATGCCTGGTGCAGACCCACATCTGCTCTGTCTGAGGCTTTCACAGATCATCCTCTTGAGTCCGTACGAGAGGATCCTGTACAGGGCGTCGGCCATCTAACTCAGAGCATCTCAGACACTTGTCCTTAGAGGTCTGGGGAAGAGCTCGCGCCTCATGTAGATAACCCTCCTGCATTAGGGATGTAACAATACATCGATCTAGACTGACGATGTGATTCTGAAGGTTATGATGTGATTCCACTGATCCTGTGTGCATCAGTCCATATTGTCTCACTACTGAGTTTATGAAAATGTTTGTTTTCCTCCCTTGTTTTGCAGTCAGAAATAAAAGATGAAGATTTTTATCCAGCTTAATGTTTACTTTAAAAAGAATTTAAAGTGTGCAATTGTGTGAGTGATATCAGTTACATATTACTGAGAGGAATCATGGTGTAATGTATAACAGTAACATTTGAAAAATGTGAAAAATCATTAAATATCAAAGCTTTGTTTTACACATTGCATTGTGTTTGAATAATCACAACATTTTTCAGATTTTACCAATAACACTGCTCTTAAGCCAAAATAGTAATATTCATCTAGTAAAGTAACATTTTAATTAAATGTAAGCACTTATGATTTAACATAACACTTTAATATAAGCAGTTTAATGAACTTTAAAGAGCTACACATACACGCTTGATTTCTGTTAACTGCACACCCGGTTTCAGATGGATAAACTTTGCCCCTTTGAGAATAATGAATATTTTTTGCTTGTTTGATAAATAGCCTATTAATACATTGACATTCACAGTTTCTAAAACCACAGAGCATAAAGCAGTGAGGGGGTTTCTGACTGTGAGAGGATCATTTACAGAAACACAGATGGCCAGAAGCCAGAGTGGAGGAGCACAAGGAACCCGGGGAACCTCCACACCCAGGACGCAGGAGACGCAGACAGACCGCAGATGAGATATAACACAACACACAAATGAAGAGGAGAAACATCCAGGACTGAAAGAGGAAATCAACAGAACACGGAGGACGTCAACAGAACACGGAGGACGTCTCCAGTGGATTGCAGGAATGACATCATCAATCTGAATCCAGAAGAATGCAGCCTTAGGAACAGAGAAAATCCTCCACCCCCCAGACCTCCTACACCTTTGGTGGGAGTGTGGGGGGTGAAAGATGTGACCTGCCCCTGGAAGGCTGAAAGATATACGTATATATATATATATATATATATATATATATATATATATATATATATGTATGTAAGTGGTAAAGATAAGTGTAGTACACAAGGTTCCCAGAGACCCAGGGCGTTTCTCATTCTATATTCCTCATTCTCATTCTTCCTCACACACACTCAGACCTACACACACACTACACAGACCTACACACACACTCAGACCTACACACACACTCAGACCTACACACACACACACTCTTATTTACAATGCAACTCATCACATTCCAAGGCCTGCAAACCACCCTTTACACATTATGACCATAGCACAACTGGAGTCACACCAGCTTCCACATACATACACACATCTTGGATATATACACATTTACTATATACACAGGGGTGCACATTACATTTTTGGTCTAGTTCTCAAAGGAGCACCTGAACATGTTGCTTGGTACTCACCCTTTACAAATGTTTGTGTTCCCATATAAAAGGCGCTGCTTGTATCCGCGAGACTGGGACTTCTGTGCGGTCATCGTCTGTGCGGAGCCATGATACCTCCGGCAGACGTTTTCACGCGAATACTTTTTTTTACCTTAAGCAATTACTTAATGTAGCTTGTTTCTTGGACATGTTGATGAAACGGTGGAAATCTTAAAACCCGTAAAAAAAAGCTAGCGCTAGTTATCAAATAAGCTACTACTCTGGCACAAAAATGCCAAACTTAATGGTGCGCAAACACGCTTCACGTTGTAATTCACGTTACGCTTAGTTAATTTTGACCACGCATAGACCACTTATGTACATCCATCCCTGTGTGTGTGTATATATATATTACAGACAGTGTGTATGTTTGCTTATGGAAAGATGATAAGGTGTGTTTCAGAGATCCTTTATCAGCCGTGCATGTGAAGCATTTGATCGTAGTGTCTACTGTCATTTTCCTTAAATAAAAGCATTAAGCCACTAGTTCTATTTTGTTATACCATCTGCTGTAATTGTGTCCCATGGTGTTTGAGGCTACAGCTCATGGGAATCACAGCCAGAGGCAGCACATGATTGGCTGAAGAGTTCAATCATGTGCACTGTAAGATCCCACAGCACTGTAGCACCCCCTGGTGCTATAAAACCCACAGAGCATGCTCAGAGCGTAAACCCATACAGAGCATGCGCAGAGCATAAACCCTTTGTCTGCTCAGAGCAAATGTTCCGTTATCTTTAAATGTTGAACAAACACAGCAGTGTGTTGCGGTGCTTTAAGTTAAGGTTTTCACTAATTGTCAACTGATGAGATCTCACTCAAGTGTGGTGCATTTACAGGTCATACTCCATTCTTAAATTATATTTATGTCCTGCATGATGTAGTTTTCACACTGGTCCTATCTAACCTTTTACTGTTAACACATACTCCACTGTACTTACCTTTACTGGATTATACTTCTGTATTACATTTTACACTTGGCTAGTTTTTAATTAACTCATGTTAGTCTATTTAGTTCACTTAATTATTGTTATAGTCGATTTAATGTTTGTTGTGTAGTATATTAAATCTCACTCCTAACCCAGAGGCGTGTGGTTAAATCTCACTTCTATCCTACATGTATTTTATGCCTTTAGAGGCCTGTGTTGGTGGGAACATTTCATTGGTGCCAACAGCAAAGGGACAATAGTTATTAATATTATTATTCAGTTATAGCAGCAGCAGGGTTTACAACAACTGAAAAACAACTATTCGCTCACAGCAGCATAATTTATAACAACTGGTTTAAGACAATGCACTGTACAAATTTATTTACATACAAATGTTTACAATGCTTACGCTAGCTCTGTGTGTTGTCCATCGATCATGGCTGTCAATACAGTTTAATGTTCATGTAACGTTCACCAAGTCTTACCAATATGCAAATCAATATTCATCTAAAACTAAAGTAAGAACAAAGACAAATGAAATAAATTAGGCTAAAGATCAACATAAAACCCCAGAAACGTAAAAAAAAGCCAAAATGACCTCACTGAGAACAGCCATTCTGATTGGCTCTCAGCCCTTTAACGCATCATCAGACCACAGGTTAGCACACGGACACAGCAGTGGTTCTGCTTTTGTACACCGCACAGTCCTTTACCACCACTTTAACGTGTTTGTGCCATAGCAACAACGTCAACGGGTGAATTACATCCCATAACACATCTGGCAACACAATCACTACACTTGTTATGTAATGTGTAACGATGTGTGTCTGTCACACGCAGCTTCGGGTCGTCATGGGAACAGGATTACTGTTGCAGATGCTCAATTAGCTGCTCTGTAATAAGACAAAAACAACCATGTAAAAAACACTCACAGCTTACAGCAATACAACCAAAAGACTTGTAATGGGGGAGAGACAGCACCCTACCGCACAGGAGGTCTGATCAGACCACAAACTTATTCTTGGTGGTGGAACCGCTCTTGGTGGCCGTGTCTGCGTGAGACTGGTACCCGATGATGACCTTTGGTGGGACTCCCAGTCGATCCTTATACACTCGCCTGCGCAGACAACCACCTCATAAACACACAACTTCAACAAGAAGAACCCATCTGCTATCAGGCTACGCTTCCAGAACACAGCTCAGCTACCAGTACAGTTAAACCCTTACACCCCTGGCCAGCCAGACTGAAGCTCAGAGCCACTACCCCAACTACCCCAGGAAGACTGAAAGGTGCTGATCACAACCCCGGGTACTGAGGTTCAGGCTGTTCGTGAGGAACGTCTGAACACGTGAATACGGCTGTAGGCTGATGATCCTACCCTATGTGTACAACAGCATCTTTGTTCTCATAGTCTGTTGTCCAGATCGCAATTTTGTCTCCTTTTGCACGAACGTTGACAACAGCACCGCACACGTCATCACTGTGGTCGTCAAACGCTTCCCCCACTAGACACAGGAGCTGAGACCCAAATACAGAACTTTAATAACACACACACATCACACAATATGCCTGATTAAAAAAAGACAAATAAAGAAAAACTTGATCCATATAGAACTTTAATAAACGCCAGATATACAAAATATACCTGATTAATAAAGGACAAAGGGGCAAATGAAAAGATCAGAACAACATTACTGACTCTCAAGCCAATGAAACAAAATCAACTACAGCAAATACAATTAAATGGAATTTTAAGAGCATAAGACAGTAAAGATCGAGTTAACAGGTCTATGGGAATGTATTTAGATTATGGAGATCAAATAAAAGGGTCTATGGGAATGTATTTAGATTATGGAGATAAAGGGTTCATGTGTGCAATCTGCATACTGTTGACATTAAATATAATATTTACTAATGATTCTAGCCAATGGAAGGTTCATATTCTGGCCAATATGAAGATTAAAGAGTGCTGGTCCCAGTATTGATTTCTGAGGGACACCACAGGACAGCACCTGGCCTTTACAGTCCTGAGGGACACCACAGGACAGCACCTGGCCTTTACAGTCCTGAGGGACACCACAGGACAGCACCTGGCCTTTACAGTCCTGAGGGACACCACAGGACAGCACCTGGCCTTTACAGTCCTGAGGGACACCACAGGACAGCACCTGGCCTTTACAGTCCTGAGGGACACCACAGGACAGCACCTGGCCTTTACAGTCCTGAGGGACACCACAGGACAGCACCTGGCCTTTACAGTCCTGAGGGACACCACAGGACAGCACCTGGCCTTTACAGTCCTGAGGGACACCACAGGACAGCACCTGGCCTTTACAGTCCTGAGGGACACCACAGGACAGCACCTGGCCTTGAGAGCTGTACTCACATAAATAAACACATTACATGAGAGACAGCATTACATCAGCAGTCTGCATTAAAGGAAACTCCATCATACTTATTTCCAAAGCTGGTGTTTATTTCTGAGTGCAGTATTCTCAGTCCAATTCTCGGCCCTGTTTCGACTTTGCCAGTAGGCCGACAGTGAGGAGTGTTAGCAGATTGCATCACTTTGTAACAAAGGAAAATGGCTGGAACTTCAGCGGGTCTCAGGCGGCTGAGAGGAGGAGGGAGGGGGGGTGGGTTATTCCCTCTAGGGCTTTGGGATGTGTAACTTTGTTCTTTGGGTTGTGTAACTTTGCAGACTGTTTGCATGCACAGGAGGTTAATAACACTAAGGAAAAGGGGAGATGTAGAAGCATTAAAGGTCCCCGATGTGCCGAGCTGAACAATATAAAGTTCTCGAGGCATTTATCACTGAAGTGCGTGTGTGAGGTGTGTGTATGTGTGCATGTATGTGTTGCGCGTGTGTGAGGTGTGTATATGTGTGTCCTTGTGTGTATGTGTGTGTGGTCACCGTCTCCAGCCTGAAGCGGTCCAGGTGTGTGTGGTGTGTGTGTGTGTGTGTATATGTGTGTGTTCACCGTCTCCAGCCAGAAGCGGTCCAGGTGTGTGTGTGTGTGTGTGTGTGTGTGTGTGTGTGTGTGTGTGTGTGTGTGTGTGTGGTCACCGTCTCCAGCCAGAACCGGTCCAGGTCAGCGCGGCGCTGCTGCTTGTTGAGGGTGATGAGCCAGCGTCCTCCACGTTTATTACGCTCGTCCTCCCACATGGGCTCAATGCCGTCCTACACCAACACAGCAGTTCAGCACCAAACACCCCTCACACACATACACACACCTCACACCCCCTCACACACACCCCTCACACACACACACACACCTCAAACCCCCTCACACACACCCCTCACACACACATACACACACCTCACACACATACACACACCTCACACCCCTCACACACATACACACACCTCACACACATACACACACCTCACACCCCTCACACACATACACACCCCTCACACACATACACACACCTCGCACCCCCTCACACACACCCCACACACACATACACACACCTCACACCCCCTCACACACATACACACACCTCACACACCCCTCACACACACCCCACACACACACACACACACCTCACACCCCCTCACACACATACACACACCTCACACACACCCCTCACACACATACACACACCTCACACCCCTCACACACATACACACACCCCTCACACACCCACAGGTTAGTTCTGCTTCCTGAGCAGCCACACCCACTCACATAGGAGGTCAGCTCTGCTCAGTAAATCAGCTCCTAACACACACACACCACAGGTATGCCACTGGTCAGCTTATGAATGCCTTCGTTCTCTGTTAAAGGAGGTCACGTCCTCCCTCACAAACACACACACATAACAGCTCAGCATCTCACACAGTACTGACCTTGAACAGAGAGTAGTCACACCCTGACATCAAGTTACTCGATAACTGGATGTGATTGTACAGCCTGAAAAAACAACAGGATTCTTTCAGAAAACATTGGTCTATTAAAAAGGACACAAGTACACAACACAAAAGAGGTCAGACAGGAAGAAAAAAATTACAGGAGTCAGACAGAGGTCAGAGGTCAGACAGGGAAAGGCTGGATTTACAATGGTAGGAACTGCCTGGTTTAGGAAGATCTGCGTGTGTGGTAACTGGAATTGATTTGTAATGTGAGTGCAGCTGAGTCTTAGCCGTTAAGATGCTGGGTCTTAGCCGTTAAGATGCTGGGTCTTAGCCGTTAAGATGCTGGGTCTTAGCCGTTAAGATGCTGGGTCTTAGCCGTTAAGATGCGTTTGTGAAGATGGGAACTGTGCAGGAACTTACGCCCAAAAATCTTCAACTGTGTCGAACTTTGAGATGAGTCGCAGGTTTGCTTGCCAGGTTTTACTTTTGTCATTTTTAAAGAACCACAAAGCCCATCTGAAAAACCAAACCACTCATGACTGTAAACATCACTGACAGGTAACAGAGCATCTGCACAAAAGAGAAACATTAGCCAGCCAGACCAAAACATTAGCCAGCCAGACCAGACCACAGTAGTATTGTTTAAAAACTCAATGTCACTCCAAAGAGTATAAAACAAAGACCTTCCAGTGGAGCGCCCAGTGAAGGAGCCATTACCCTCACCCACCCAGGACCACAATAAAACAAAGACCTTCCAGTGGAGCGCCCAGTGAAGGACCCATTACCCTCACCCACCCAGGACCACAGTAAAACAAAGACCTTCCAGTGGAGCGCCCAGTGAAGGAGCCATTACCCTCACCCACCCAGGACCACAGTAAAACAAAGACCTTCCAGTGGGCGCCCAGTGAAGGAGCCATTACCCTCACCCACCCAGGACCACAGTAAAACAAAGACCTTCCAGTGGAGCGCCCAGTGAAGGAGCCATTACCCTCACCCACCCAGGACCACAGTAAAACAAAGACCTTCCAGTGGAGCGCCCAGTGAAGGAGCCATTACCCTCACCCACCCAGAAACACAGAGCCTCTGTGGGTCCCTCACAACACACAAGCACTCACCTGTTTTGCAGTGGATGTTTAATGTAATCTTCAGGACTCACAATTTCTTGTGCAGAAGTATCGTTTCTCTCCTCTTCTGAAATCTGTGTGTTTGTGGTTATTTCCTACAAAACAAGGAAAGGGATGCGACACTCCTGAAGACAGAATTACCATATTCAGTTGAGATTCAAAGTAACCAGTGCTGTGGAGTCTCCATTTTAAGTTGTGATGTACTGATCACTGGGACGTGGCCTGTCCAAGCCCAACGCTGCATCTCAGCCTGACCAACAACAGTGATTTGCTTTGCTGTAAAAGTAAATACATTGTTAAAAAACATAAATGTACATAAAAGTACAATTGGGACAACTTCACAATTCAATACACGAAAAACAACCTGCAAAACGATCTGCACACCCTCTCTAACTCATCCATGGACGTTACGGTAAGCTGTAGTGCACCGTATCTGTTCTGGAATGAAACTTGCTTTTAGACGCCAAATCTTTTGTTCATGCCATGAGCGAACAAATACTGATATTGTAAATAAAACCAGCTACCAATCACCACATTGTCAATCAACACAAATGCATCCTCACTCAACGTCCACACACACCCTCAACATTCACACACAACGTCCACACACACCCACACACACACCCTCACGCAACATCCACACACACACCCTCACGCAACATCCACACACACACACACACCCTCACGCAACATCCACACACACGTTTGCGACGCACTGCGCCTGCAGCGCCACGCGCAGCTGTGCTACAAGGTCTAACACACACACACACACGCTAGCCAAGATGTTGCCACCAGTTCTTTACAGCCGACAGTGATACACGGTTATTTTATACAGATCTCACGGTCACACAGACAAAAACACACGTGACCGAAACTGCAGAACTCTTGTATGAGTGAGCTAAACGAGCTGTCGCGCTAGCTAGCCGAGTTAGCTAACCTAGCTAACAAACCAAGACTGCTACCTAGCTAATAATGTCAAGATGCTAACATAGAAACACGGGACTGCATATACAGAGCCATTAGCAATTAGATAAATATAACAGATACCGCCGGCAAAACAGCAGCTATACAGCACCGTGTTGTCCAGATTAGGCACTAGCGATGTCTAGGATTACTAATCCGGCTAGTTAGGCATGACGGGATTAGCCGCGCGGCCCGCTGGCCGTTAGCGCCAAGGGACGCACACACAACACGCTTTTACTCCAGCTGCGGGCCACCCACCAACTCCCTCCATCATCAAAGAAAACTGTTCGTGGTCGCGTTTGTAGCTCTCTCTCTCACCGGTTCGGCAGCCGCCATGTTCCGAGCGCGCGAAGGCCCGACCCGGAGATCCGTGAGACCGAGCGGCGCCTCCGACGCCACAGCCCAGACAGACCCGCGTTCTGCGCGTGCGCAGCGTCCCATCAGCCCCGCCCTTTCCCTGGAGTGGCGCACCAGTTTACGGAGTCTGAGAGCAGATCTGGACCAGAAAAAGAGACAGGATCGCTTCTCACAGCCCGACGTCTGTTTACATTTGGACACAGAGCATGTTTGATCTAAAGATAAACGGTAGGACAATCTCGATCGCTCTGAGATTAAGCGGGACTGCGCAGAGTCCAGCAGTAGCCAACAATATTAACCAATACTTGAGTTGGTTAAACACATCACAGATCTGATTAATTATCTGTAATTACTTTATGAAAAAAAGCCTTGTGGATTGTGTCACACTGTTAGCTTCTTGTTTAAATGTTGCATTCACACAGTTGTAGAGTTTAGGAGTTTATGGGACTATAAAAGAAATGTAGAAAGTCAGGAGTCGGATTTCTGTGTCTGTCGGCAGTCTGTCAGGTAGTCAGGAGAAGTGTCTGTGTCTCTGTCAGTAATTCCAGTCAGGAGAAGTGTCTGTGTCTCTGTCAGTAATTCCAGTCAGGAGAAGTGTCTGTGTCTCTGTCAGTAATTCCAGTCAGAAGTGTTTCTCTGTCAGCAGTTGTCAAACAGTCAGAAGTGTCTCTGAGTCTGTCAGCAGGTGTGTCAGTCAGTCTCTCTGGAGCCAATAATCTAGTTGCTTTTCCGTCAGCTCTACTATCTCCATCAGTCCACGCTGCATTTAGCAACTCTGCAGAAGTGTATTCATTTATGAAAACTTTTTCAGAACCACCTCCATACCTGCATGAATGACGACACTGGCGTGCCACAGCTCCCAATAATACCCGTCATACCTGCACCATCCTACTGGTTTGAGCTTCTGACTTTCCATTATCTTCACAATTGTAGTGATGGCCAACACATGGAAATACTGAACTAATTGTGTCCTGTATTGATTTATTAAGGGACACAGTCATTTATTTTTCAGTAAGGGACATTCCTGTATTACAGGGACAGCTTGTGGCCCTAAACATGGATGGACCAGCTACATCGAAGCAAAAGTCAGAAGAGAGTCAAAGGGCAGGACACAAGAGGGTCAGAGGTCAGAAGAGATTTCCGAGTAACCTTAAGGAAGCCTGGCCATCTTAATCTTTCAAAAGAACGTTAAAGTACAAAGATACAGGCCACAGTAGAGCCACAGTGAAAGCAAACAAACGCTCCAGGACTGTAGTTCTGTGCAGACTAGCTTCCCCGTGAGCCGAGGGTTATGGTTATAGGGTTAGTTTGGATCACCTTAAGTTTATAACCACCTTTTCTTTGTTTTATTCAATTCTGTCCCTTTTTTTAGGGCCAAGACAGAGAAATACCAGGTCTGGCTTTTCAAGCTAAATAAGTCAGTTCTGTTAACGAAGGATCACAGGACAAGCTGCCGCATCCACGCTGAGCAGAACACATGCAGCAGAACACACACACACCAGCCCTGCTGTGGTGGCGGCTACAAGAGCCCTGCTCATATTCATGTGTAATGTAACGTGCCCATTCGGTTATGATTCTAAGAACATTATCCATCTACTCCACTTATAGACTTGCACCGATATGACCAATGAGATCAACTGAGGAACTACAATCTAATTCGTTCTGCATGCAATCATCATTCCTGCAGTAATGCATACTGTGTCCATAACGCTCAAATCATATTAATGTAATTATCAAAACATTACATGCAACAAAATCCCACCTCCATATGTAAAACTAATACCATCTGAGTATCAGATATCTGAGGATCAGAAACAAACACAGTAACATTAAATGCTCTGTAATCCACTTTATTACTGCTGTAATCACATACACAGATCAGTTATGGTTAACAGGTTAAGTGCCCAGCACTGGACACACTGCTGCTCCAGGACGGGTGGAGTTGTGACCTGTGGCGCCTCTAGAAGGTCAGAACAGCTCGGATGCTGGAGAAACCAAAATCAGAGTGAACAACCACAGCTCTCAAGTTCACACATACTGACAACCAGCAGAGAGAGAGAGCGCACACACCTCTTCCCAGCATGCATGAGGTCGAATGCTTCGTTGATCTTCTCGAAAGGCATCGTGTGCGTTACAAACTCATCCACCTTCAGTTTCTTGTTCATGTAGTCGTCCACCAGCTTGGGGACACTCTCCACACTCTTCCAGCCTGCCACGGTAAAGCCCATCACACACCTCTCACAGCGCAGGACGCTGATCTGGGGTCAGGCGGATGCCACCCGTTCAGTTCCCGCGTGTGCTGTGCACACACACGTACCTCCAAAAGCGGTTCCCTTCCACGTGCGTCCCGTGACCAGCTGGAAGGGGCGTGTGCAGATCTCCTGGCCTGCACCCGCCACGCCGATGATCACACTCGTCCCCCAGCCCTTATGACACGCCTCCAGGGCGGCTCGCTGGGACCCAGCACACACACACACACACACACACACACACACTTCTGCATCTCACCGCTGCCTCACAGTCTTGCAAAACATCACAACTCCCACAGACATATCTACAAACCAGACTAGCAGCCAGGTCTTTAGGCAGAAGGAGACCATCTTACCATAATGTCCACATTTCCGATGCACTCAAAGGAGTAGTCCACTCCTCCATCGGTCATCTCCACCAGCACCTCCTGGATGGGTCTGCTGTGGTCCTTGGGGTTCACCACGTCCGTGGCTCCGAACGCCTTCGCCATGTGGAACTTCTCCGCGTTGATGTCGATGCCGATGATCCTGGCGGCTCCGGCAGCCTTACAGCCCATGACGGCGGCCAGGCCCACGGCCCCCAGACCGAACACAGCACAGGTGGAGCCGGCCTCCACCTGCACCACGCTGCCGTTAGCCTCACGCTAGAGTGGCTACAGAGCACAGAGGCTCCACACACCACCAGCCTTAATGCCTCAACACAACATGCACTTGAATAGCACAACGCAGCATGAACGTTCTGTGTTCTCAGACGTTCTGTGACAACGACATCACAGCTCAGTCAGCCTGGCTAACGAACGTGCTGCTAGCACATCTACCGCTGCCACATTAGTCGCACATGTAAAATGGACAATATGCTCGTGTTGGATGAAACACTAAGAGAGGCCAAGGGCACCCAGCGAACCTTGGCCGTGTTGAGAGCAGCTCCGTATCCGGTGGAGATGCCACAGCCCAGAAGACACACTTTGTCCAGGGGTGCACGGTCGTCCACCTTAGCCAGCGAGATCTCAGCCACCACCGTGTACTCGGAGAAGGTGCTGGTGCCCATGAAGTGGAAGACAGGTTTGCCCTTACAGGAGAAGCGGGAGGTCTTATCGGGCATCAGCCCCTGGCCCTGGGTGACCCTGGAGGGGGCAGAACACCAGCTGTCAAACAGTCTGGAGACGTAGCGTGTAAACAAGGTGGTGTTCCATTACCTGATCTTCTGACACAGGTTGGTTTTGGGGTTTTTACAGAACTTGCACTCTCCGCACTGTGGAACATAGAGAGGAATGACCGTGTCCCCTTAAAAGAAAGCAGAAAGGTCAAAACTGCTCACCACAGACTGACAAACAACTACAAACCTCTCGATTTGGACTGTATGGCAGATTTCACGAGTAAAATTTAAGAACCTCGTGTGTCTGTACAAACGCACTAGAGCTGCGCTGGAACTATAAAGGAAACGCAAGCGGTGTGTCTTAAACTGTCCCAGCATGGTCTGTTTACATCAGGCAGGTTTGAGCTCACCGGGCCTGAACTTGGTGACACCGTCGCCGACACTCTCCACAGTTCCTGCACCCTCATGCCCTATGATGACAGGAAACAGCCCCTCAGGGTCGCTCCCGCTCAGCGTGTATGCGTCCGTGTGGCACACCCCTGTTGCGTGGATCTAAAACGGGTCATGTACACGTGTGTCAATCGCAAGTATAACAGCAGGACAATCATCGGCAGCGTAATATTCTCAGTGCAACACTGAGCGTTCTGGCACAGTGGCTAAAACACCGACGCTTAAGAGACCCGCATCTCAGCCATCATCTTTAGCTGCACTAGTTCACGTACAAGTTAAATCTCGAACACAAATCCTGCACTTTGCACCTGGCCGGGATGCACGAGCGCCCAGTCATCTCGCAGCTGATTACAGGGACGCTCCAAGCTCGAGTGTTTGAAGTTGAACTTTTACCTTAACTCGCACTTCATGGGCTTTGGGTGGCGCCACCTCCACCTCCTCCACCGACAGAGGTTTGCCAGGTTCCCAGGCGACTGCGGCTGTACACTTGATGACCTATTAACGAGTGAAGTTCAGACACACGAGCCGTCGCCAGCAGACGTGACATTTTTGTGTAACTAGCGCGATTTGCGTTCGTTCGTTAGTTAAACTCGGCGCGTAGTCTGTGGGTGTGCAAGGCGTGGACGAGTTTAGCGAATGGACATAATTCGAGCAGGTATTTCCGTTTTTTACGTATTTATAATCCATTCGTTCGCTGTAGTGCTGAGAGGATTCGGTGTCTGCAGCCCGGGCGGCCCGTCCACACGCCTCGTGCAGCCAGACGGGACTTCAAATGTTTGCACGTTTGATCGTCTTAACGGCAATACTGCAGTAACGCAATGTAGCAAACTCCCAGAGGAAAAAGAACATCGTGTGTTTTGCGTTTGGAGCATTTTAAATGTAAAAGTTTAAGCCAACAAACATACTTTACCCGCCGTGTCCATGTTCAACCGTTCACGAAGAAGAAGAAGGCGGCGGCTCGCGAAACGGAACGACTCAGTTACCGTCCAATCAGCAGCCTCGCGCTAGTCTGTCATCGCCTTCACGACAGATCGGCACGGAGATATTGATTGGGCAGTCACAAAATGAAAGAAAATAGACGAATTAAGATAACAGCGTTCATCAATCCAGTAAAAAATGTGCCAGTTTCGGCTTCTCTCTAAAAACAAAAACCTCGCGGCGTCCTTACTCAGCGTAATTAACACGTAATGTTCTCGGCTACTATCCTTAAATAGGTGTATATAAATCCAAAGAGAAGACACTTTTATTTGACAGATCACCATTTTAATATTTTTCCAATCCGTAACAGCTCACTGTGGTTTATTACTGGGCCACTACATGGAGGCAATGAGCCAATTTCACTCTTCACACTAAACAAAGACTGAAAATGCCATAGACCCTTTTGTGTTGCATGCTCACTGTTGTTGCAACACCCGTAAAATATCCTCATTAGTTTATAAACTAATCCCAGTTGTCTACCACTGGCATGGCCTTGAGGGCCTGGCTGGACTGGTTGATCTTTATAAACATATTCAATGAAAAACTGTAAGGCTGAAATGCCTTGTGCTTTATCAACTAAGACCAAATAAGATTTATCAGCAAATTACCACAAACAAATGAGAAACCAGCACCACTGAAGACCAATCAGTTTATGGGAAATAAAAATGACTGAGAAACACTTTGCAGTTAAGTTTTTAAATACCACAAACATTTCACTTGTACAAACACTGCAGCTTTATTCTGTAGACTCTGTATTCTGTACACAGTAGAGCTGTAGAACGGCCACAGCTGTAATCTGTAATCTCTCAATGTGATCGGGCATCAGCTGAGTGTGCTGGACAAGAATGCTTTTGCTTTATATATAAAAGAGGTGTCTTGCTGGTCATATTTCATCTGATACAACATCCCGTAACGACAAAGTCAAGCATGAAGATCACGTCCTCTCGCATACTAACATGCTGAAGCAGGATTTATTATTCACTGCACATTTAAGGATCAAATAATCAACCTCCACACATGCGCACACACTCACACGCAGATATAAAAAAAAAAACTATTAAAAAGTCTGTGTGAAAGACACAAGCCCCAGTGGACACATGACCCCCAGTGGACACATGACCCCCTGCTGCTCTTTGCCTTCCTCACAAAGTCGCTTCTGACGTCCAAGTAAGACACGTGTCCGCCATCACCTCCCACCTGCGCAGAGAGGAGCAACAAAGAGACAGACATGACCATTAGTATCTCCACACTGAGGAACCCAGAGAAGTGTTTTGGTTTCAATTACACCTAAAAGGAGCAAATGCAAGTTTAAGTAAATGTTACACTGCAGTCATCACAGAATTGTTAAACATACTTGAGACTGGAATGGTTTCTCACTAATCTAAGATATGAGATTAGGAGATTATAAAATCTACTAATCTGTACAAACTCCACGCCTCGTGTAACTGTAAATACCAAACACTCACCTCTAAATCCGCGGCCACCACCTCCTCCTCTTCCGAAGCCGCCTCCTCTTCCTCCTCCGAAGCCGCCTCCTCTTCCTCCTCCGAAGCCACCTCCTCTTCCTCCTCCTCCGAAGCCACCTCCTCTTCCTCCTCCTCCGAAGCCACCTCCTCTTCCTCCTCCTCCCCTGCCCCCACGGAACCCTGCAAGGACGATACTCATTACTGGCTTCCACACACAACAACACACAGTTATGAACTGAACTCTCTGACCTTTCAATAGTAAACAACACAAACACCCCGACACACACACGCCCACCCTGACCTGCACACACACACACACACACCCTGACCCGCACACACACACACACACACACACACACACCCTGACCCATAGACCTTCACACACAGACCCCCCCCCCACACACACACACAGAGGGCAGCTGGGTTCTTACCTCCTCGCCCCACCCCCCTGCCTCTACCCCCCCTCGCAGGTCCCTTCTCCCCTGGTGGCCGTGGCAGGAACCTCTGCAGGGGCAACAGCTTCGCCGGGTCGATATAAAACTAAGAAACCAATAAAGATGATGATGACTGAAGGGCAAACCACTCTCCCCCCTCTAACCAAACACCTCAGTTTCTGAACAACTTCAGCAAATGATAAATGTCTCAGTATAGACCAGATAATTTTAGCTTCAGTGCGGCTGTATGGGTCTATATACATGCAGCATCCTCATGTAGATATTATAATGGAACTCCATTCACCGAAAGTTATAATTGATACATCAAAATGACACACAGTCAGACCTGAGACACACACACACAAACGCAGTCAGACCTGAGACACACACACACACACGCAGTCAGACCTGACACACACACACACACGCAGTCAGACCTGAGACACACACACACAAACGCAGTCAGACCTGACACACACACACACGCAGTCAGACCTGACACACACACACACGCAGTCAGAGTCAGACCTGACACACACACACACACGCGCAGTCAGACCTGACACACACACACACGCGCAGTCAGACCTGACACACACACACACGCGCAGTCAGACACCTGACACACACACGCGCAGTCAGACCTGACACACACACACCGCCGCAGTCAGACCCTGACACACACACGCGCGCAGTCAGACCTGACACACACACGCGCGCAGTCAGACCTGACACACACACGCGCAGTCAGACCTGACACACACGCGCAGTCAGACCTGACACACACACGCAGTCAGACACACACACACGCGCAGTCAGACCTGACACACACACACGCGCAGTCAGACCTGACACACACACGCGCAGTCAGACCTGACACACACACGCGCAGTCAGACCTGACACACACACGCGCAGTCAGACCTGACACACACACGCGCAGTCAGACCTGACACACACACGCGCGCAGTCAGACCTGACACACACACACGCGCAGTCAGACCTGACACACACACACACGCGCAGTCAGACCTGACACACACACACACACACGCGCAGTCAGACCTGACACACACACACGCGCAGTCAGACCTGACACACACACACGCGCAGTCAGACCTGACACACACATGCGCGCAGTCAGACCTGACACACACACGCGCGCAGTCAGACCTGACACACACACGCGCAGTCAGACCTGACACACACACGCGCAGTCAGACCTGACACACACACACACACACACACACACACACACACACACACACACACACCTACCTACCTTCTGGAGCTTCTTGAACGATGATGCTTTCATGTTTTCAGAGAGTTTGACTGAAAAGTACTGAAGCCACAGTCAAGGACAGAGCTGCCACTCAGGATCAGGGTTGGGGTCAGGGGTCGGGGTCAGGGTTGAGGTCAGGGTCAGGCAACCAGCAGTACACAGATACAACACACAGCGGTATACAAGATGTGTGGCAACAGGGCAGGTTAGGGGTTAGGGTTAGTGTTGGGGTAGGTTAGTGTTAGTGTAGGTTAGTGTTGGGGTTAGAGAGTGCTCAGACAACACACGCAGCGAAGTGAAGGATACAAATTCACGGAGCTGTCCAAAGATCTCATCCACCTTCCCAATCTGCTCCTTGTTCTCCAGGTACACAGGGGCGTTGAAATAAGGCACCTTGTTCTCCTCCGTCACACACTTACAAACAATGTCGTCTTCACAGGGGTGCACGAACTCGCCGAGAGCTATGGAGAGGTTGGGAGAGAGAGAGAGCCGACACACTTACACACTCCACCACAGCCCCTACACAGAACCAGAACATCACTCATGCATGCAACACATCGACGATGTTGTCAAACATACCAACAACGTACTCCGGAGGGCCAAAGTCTTGCTGTCTGCTGAAACCACCTCTGCCTCCCCCGCGCCCGCCTCCATACCCACCGCCTCCGCGCCCGCCTCCATACCCACCGCCTCCGCGTCCGCCTCGGCTAAACCCGCCGCCACGACCCCCTCTTCCTCCGCCGCCACGGAAAGACATACTTACGCAAACCTGTCAGAGAGAGAGGAAGAGCGTTTAAAAGCAAAGTCGTTTCTTTTCCTGGTTCAGAAGCAAAGGTTTGTTAGGTTTCACCCTAACAAACTTTAGTTCCGTTAGCTGGGCTGGCGCGCCGAGCCCGGACAGCCGCGGGCAACACCGCGCGTTTCTGCGGAAGACACCGAGACACACACCCGGTAACCCCGTAACGTTAGTGGCCAACAGATGCGATCACATGGAAAAAACTACACAAACTACACAAATCGACCGCGTAAACAGCACAGATTCCTGCTTTCCTATAAACCACGACAACTAAACTTCAAGCACAGCAAAAACAGAACTAGGTTATAAATGGATTTGAAACTCAGGATATCTAATTTAGCCAGATTAGCCAGCGAATGTGGTCCAGTAGCCACATTAGCCGACATGTTCAACACAACTTTACTTCTAAACTGACTGCAACTTAAAAAAAATAAATACTCCACAAAAGCGGATATTCGTGTGCGAATTTATTAGCCATGCAAACCCTAAATCAGAAACATAAAAGGCTAAATTAACCGTACCTCTTAAATTAATCTGCGGGTAGTTTGCACGCCGTTCCCTCTATACACACGTGTCGACAAATGCCGTAAAGGAGTTCCACTGTTGTCGTAAAAAAACTCATTTTGGTCGCTAGGGGCACGAGTGTGTCTATGTAGAGCGGAAAGAACACTTCCCCATAACTAAGAGCTACCTGACCAGGTTTTACCTTAGGAGTCACACACAGAGGAGAGGCAGGTCTATTAGGAGTTACATATATAGGAGAGGCAGGTCTATTATGGGTTACATATACAGGAGAGGCAGGTCTATTATGGGTTACATATATAGGAGAGGCAGGTTTATTATGGGTTACATATACAGGAGAGGCAGGTCTATTATGGGTTATATATACAGGGGCAGTCATGGTCTGGTGGTTAGGGAACCAGTCTTGTGACCGGAGGGTTGTGGGTTCGATTCCCAGGCCTGAGGCCATGACTGAGGTGCCCTTGAGCAAGGCACCAAACCCCAACTGCTCCCTGGGCGCCGGGCTAGGCTGCCCACCGCTCTGGGCACGTGTGCACCACATCGCACTAGTGATCACTAGTGTGTGTGTGTGTGTGTTCTGACTACACAGATGGGTAAATGCGGAGGACAAATTTCGATTGGGGTGAAAATGACAATGTGGCTTTGACAATGCAGGCCTATGACTTAACATATACAGGAGAGGCAGGTCTATTATGGGTTACATATACAGGAGAGGCAGGCCTATTATGGGTTACATATACAGGAGAGGCAGGTCTATTATGGGTTACATATACAGGAGAGGCAGGTCTATTGGTAACATTTTTGAATGTAAGGCATCCACTGTGTGTGTGTTCTAGCAGCAGGGGGCAGCAGAGATCCGCTCCTGAATTAAGATTCTTGAGAGACTCATTTGCTTCTCAGTGGTGAGGCTGTCACAGGGAGTGGCTGACTGAGTCCACACAGGAGACCATGTCTGTAAATAGCAGTCGAGTGCCTAACCACCTTCCCTCTTCTTCTTAGTGTACCACTTCTGTTTTCAGTGTCTCACTAATGCCCCAGGCTACTGTCAGTATGTGTGGGAACACGAATGTAGAGCACAGAGAGAAAGAACAGGAGGAGAGGTGAGGGGAAGAGACAGACAGAGAGAGAGAGAGAGAGAGACAGGAGGAGAGGTGAGGGGAAGAGACAGACAGAGAGAGAGAGAGACACGAGGAGAGGTGAGGGGAAGAGACAGACAGAGAGAGAGACAGGAGGAGAGGTGAGGGGAAGAGACAGACAGAGAGAGAGAGAGACAGGAGGAGAGGAGGGGAAGAGACAGACAGAGAGAGAGAGGAGGAGAGAGGTGAGGGAAGAGACAGACAGAGAGAGAGAGACAGGAGGAGAGGTGAGGGGAAGAGACAGACAGAGAGAGAGACAGGAGGAGGAGAGGGGAAGAGACAGACAGGAGAGAGAGAGACACGAGGAGAGGTGAGGGGAAGAGACAGACAGAGACAGGAGGAGAGGTGAGGGGAAGAGACAGACAGAGAGAGAGACAGGAGGAGAGGTGAGGGGAAGAGACAGAAAGACAAGATAGTGAGATGGGCAGAGACAGAAAGAGAGAAAGTTGAAGGAGAGAGAGAGAGAGAGAGACAGGAGGAGAGGTGAGGGGAAGAGACAGACAGAGAGAGAGAGAGACAGGAGGAGAGGTGAGGGGAAGAGACAGACGGAGAGAGAGAGACAGGAGGAGAGGTGAGGGGAAGAGACAGACAGAGAGAGAAGAGACACGAGGAGAGGTGAGGGGAAGAGACAGAGAGAGAGAGACAGGAGGAGAGGTGAGGGGAAGAGACAGAGAGAGAGAGACAGGAGGAGAGGTGAGGGGAAGAGACAGAAAGACAAGATAGTGAGATGGGCAGAGACAGAAAGAGAGAAAGTTGAAGGAGAGAGAGAGAGAGAGAGACAGGAGGAGAGGTGACGGGAAGAGACAGAGAGACTGAAAGAGAAAGACAGGTGAAGGAGAGGGGGAAGAGAGATCCCCTTGGGAGGGAAAAGAGGGACAGAGAGGTCCCTGAAGGAGAAGAGGACTAGAGAAAGGAAGATTGAGAGAGGGACAGAGAGAGGGAAGGAAAGAGGAAGATTAGAGTGAGAGACAAAGAGGGAGAGAGATACTGTATTACCATTACTTCCATTACTGTGTTACTAATTACCATTATCCATTACCATTGGTCTCCATTACCGACTTAATTACATTACCATTACCCCATTACCATTACACCATTACTCATTACCATTACTCCATTACCATTACTCCATTACCGTTACTTAATTACCATTAGTCCATTACCATTACTCATTACCATTACTCATTACCATTACTCCATTACTCCATTACCATTACTCCATTACCATTACTCCATTACCATTACTTACCATTACTCCATTACCGTTCCATTACCATTACTCCATTACCATTACTCCATTACCGTTACTTAATTACCATTAGTCCATTACCATTACTCATTACCATTACTCCATTACCATTACTTAATTACCATTACTCCATTACCATTACTCATTACCATTACTCCATTACCATTACTCTATCACCATTACTCCATTACTGTTACTTAATTACCATTACTCCATTACTCATTACCATTACTTAATTACCATTAGTCCATTACCATTACTCTATTACCATTACTCCATTACCGTTACTTAATTACCATTAGTCCATTACCATTACTCCATTATCGTTACTTAATTACCATTAGTCCATTACCATTACATTACTCCATTACCATTACTCATTACCATTACTCCATTACCATTAGTCCATTACCATTACTCCATTACCATTACTCATTACCATTACTCCATTACCGTTACTTAATTACCATTACTCCATTACCATTACTCCATTACCATTACTCTGTTAGTAATTTTCCCATTTAACAAACAAGAGTTTTACCACAATGCAGATCAGTGTGAATCTCTTTCTGATTAACACACCAGTCTTCTTCTTCTAATTCTTCTGCTAATTACTAGACCAGCCATAAAGTGTAATATAAAGTGTAGTGGGTGTAACAGGTTGCGACAAGCGCCTCTATATACATCATGTCCCTGTGTCTTTACCACTGGAAAGAGTCCGTAAATCTTCCCCACTAAAGACATTAAAAAGTGATCAAGAAGAAATAAGCAGCAGATTAAAAGTCAATAAAAACAAAAGTAGCAGGTGAAGGAAAGTCTTGTGATCCAATAAGAATCTAATCAGTATCCAAAGAACCCATTGAGGGTGGGACAATTAGACATATGGGAGGTCCATGTAAATGAGGGTGGGACAATTGGACATATGGGAGGTCCATGTAAATGAGGGTGGGACAATTGGACATATGGGAGGTCCATGTAAATGAGGTTGGGACAATTAGACATATGGGAGGTCCATGTAAATGAGGGTGGGACAATTGGACATATGGGAGGTCCATGTAAATGAGGGTGGGACAATTGGACATATGGGAGGTCCATGTAAAAATTAGGGTGGGACAATTGGACATATGGGAGGTCCATGTAAATTAGGGTGGGACAGTTAGACATATGGGAGGTCCATGTAAATGAGGGTGGGACAGTTGGACATATGGGAGGTACATGTAAATGAGGGTTGGACAGTTGGACATATGTGAGGTCCATGTAAATGAGGGTGGGACAGTTGGACATATGGGAGGTCCATGTAAATGAGGGTGGGACAGTTGGACATATGGGAGGTCCATGTAAATGAGGGTTGGACAGTTGGACATATGGGAGGTCCATGTAAAGGCACACAGGGGGGATACGGCACCGCACACAGGGGGGGGGGATACGGCACCGCACACAGGGAGGATCTGGCACCGCACACAGGGGGGGATACTGGTAACAGGGTAAGAGGGTAACAGGGGTAAGAGGGTAACAGGGTAAGAGGGCTAAGTCTCCTTTCCTGCCCGTTTCCTCTAGTTTGCTCATTAAGACTCTTGACCTGGGTTCTGTAAAGCTGCTTTCAGACAGTATTTACTGTTCAACTAAAATGAACTGAGCCTTGATTTGCCTGGCATGCTTAAGAAATCCCTGTCTAGCTCCTCCTGTGTAAAGAGAAGTGTCCATGTGCACACCCGTCTCCTGCTCCTCTGTCTGAGGATCGCTCGGAGACACTTATGAGCACAGATCACTTCAGATTAAACCCAAACTAAAAGTGGAACAGACAGCTTGGATAAGCTCACAGCTTCTGTGGATGTTAGCACAGAGGGCCATGGATTTAGTCGCCTGTCTGAAATATGCAAGAAATGTATTTAAAAGTAAAAGAGGTTTATAATCAAATATCATTTTTATTTCCACTCATCAGGTGTGTAGTAACAGTCACAGAGGTACCAAGAGCCAATAAAGTGAGAATTCCTTGGACATGCCTGGTCATTATCACTATTACTAACATTATCACTATTACTAACATTATCACTATTACTAACATTATCACTATTACTAACATTATTACTATTACTAACATTATCACTATTACTAACATTATCACTATTACTAACATTATTACTATTACTAACATTATCACTATTACTAACATTATCACTATTACTAACATTATTACTATTACTAACATTATCACTATTACTAACATTATTACTATTACTAACATTATTACTATTACTAACATTATCACTATTACTAACATTATCACTATTACTAACATTATTACTATTACTAACATTATCACTATTACTAACATTATCACTATTTACTCATTAACCATTACTCATTACCATTACTCCATTACCATTACTCATTACCATTACTCCATTACCATTACTCCATTACCATTACTCTGTTAGTAATTTTCCCATTTAACAAACAAGAGTTTTACCACAATGCAGATCAGTGTGAATCTCTTTCTGATTAACACACCAGTCTTCTTCTTCTAATTCTTCTGCTAATTACTAGACCAGCCATAAGTGTAATATAAGTGTAGTGGGTGTAACAGGTTGCGACAAGGCGTCTATATACATCATGTCCCTGTGTCTTTACCACTGGAAAGAGTCCGTAAATCTTCCCCACTAAAGACATTAAAAAGTGATCAAGAAGAAATAAGCAGCAGATTAAAAGTCAATAAAAACAAAAGTAGCAGGTGAAGGAAAGTCTTGTGATCCAATAAGAATCTAATCAGTATCCAAAGAACCCATTGAGGGTGGGACAATTAGACATATGGGAGGTCCATGTAAATGAGGGTGGGACAATTGGACATATGGGAGGTCCATGTAAATGAGGGTGGGACAATTGGACATATGGGAGGTCCATGTAAATGAGGTTGGGACAATTAGACATATGGGAGGTCCATGTAAAATGAGGGTGGGACAATTGGACATATGGGAGGTCCATTGACATATGGGAGGTCCATGTAAAATGAGGGTGGGACAATTGGACATATGGGAGGTCCATGTAAAAAAATTAGGGTGGGAGGTCCATTGGACATATGGGAGGTAGACATGTAAATGTCCATGTAAATGAGGGGACAGTTGGACATATGGGAGGTCCATGTAAATGAGGGTGGGACAGTTGGACATATGGGAGGTCCATGTAAATGAGGGTGGGACAGTTGGACATATGGGAGGTCCATGTAAATGAGGGTTGGACAGTTGGACATATGGGAGGTCCATGTAAATGAGGGTTGGACAGTTGGACATATGGGAGGTCCATGTAAAGGCACACAGGGGGGATACGGCACCGCACACAGGGGGGATACGGCACCGCACACAGGGGGGATACGGCACCGCACACAGAGAGGGATACGGCACCGCACACAGGGGGGATACGGCACCGCACACAGGGAGGATACGGCACCGCACACAGGGGGGATACGGTAACAGGGTAAGAGGGTAACAGGGTAAGAGGGTAACAGGGTAAGAGGGCTAAGTCTCCTTTCCTGCCCCGTTTCCTCTAGTTTGCTCATTAAGACTCTTGACCTGGGTTCTGTAAAGCTGCTTTCAGACAGTATTTACTGTTCAACTAAAATGAACTGAGCCTTGATTTGCCTGGCATGCTTAAGAAATCCCCTGTCTAGCTCCTCCTGTGTAAAGAGAAGTGTCCATGTGCACACCCGTCTCCTGCTCCTCTGTCTGAGGATCGCTCGGAGACACTTATGAGCACAGATCACTTCAGATTAAACCCAAACTAAAAGTGGAACAGACAGCTTGGATAAGCTCACAGCTTCTGTGGATGTTAGCACAGAGGGCCATGGATTTAGTCGCCTGTCTGAAATATGCAAGAAATGTATTTAAAAGTAAAAGAGGTTTATAATCAAATATCATTTTTATTTCCACTCATCAGGTGTGTAGTAACAGTCACAGAGGTACCAAGAGCCGTAAATGTAAATAAATGTAAAAGTGAGAATTCCTTGGACATGCCTGGTCATTATCACTATTACTAACATTATCACTATTACTAACATTATCACTATTACTAACATTATTACTATTACTAACATTATTACTATTACTAACATTATCACTATTACTAACATTATTACTATTACTAACATTATCACTATTACTAACATTATCACTATTACTAACATTATCACTATTACTAACATTATTACTATTACTAACATTATCACTATTACTAACATTATCACTATTACTAACATTATTACTATTACTAACATTATCACTATTACTAACATTATTACTATTACTAACATTATCACTATTACTAACATTATCACTATTACTAACATTATCACTATTACTAACATTATTACTATTACTAACATTATCACTATTACTAACATTATCACTATTACTAACATTATCACTATTACTAACATTATTACTATTACTAACATTATCACTATTACTAACATTATCACTATTACTAACATTATTACTATTACTAACATTATCACTATTACTAACATTATCACTATTACTAACATTATTACTATTACTAACATTATCACTATTACTAACATTATCACTATTACTAACATTATCACTATTACTAACATTATTACTATTACAATCAGTATTACTAATATACTTTTGAAATAGCAAGAAGACAGCATAAAGTACGGCAACCGTAGCGTCTGTCCAGAGCTCATTACCATTACTCCATTACCGTTACTCATTACCATTACTGTCCAGAGCTCGTGTTCTGCAGCAGGGTCAAAGTCGGAGTAAAAGTCAGTGGTTAGTTTTTGTTGAGTTTTGTTTTGCTCCACTTAATTTAATTAACTCAGATTTAAGACAGATGTTGGAAGACGTTTCCGATGCATGTGAATGTATGTTTAAATACGAGAGAGGAGAGAGGAATGTTCTCTATCAAGGTTTGACCCATGAACACTGGATGTGTCTGTGCCACCAGGGAGGGGCCTGTGTTGTTCTGTATTGATTTCCTTGTTCTGTAATTCTTGATTGTCACAATGGTCAGTCAGATTAGGGGGTAAAGGGCCTCTTAGTCTGGTAATGGGTGAAAAACACTGTTAATTGTCCCTGACTGCTGAAAGTAAATTAATTATCGATCGCACTCTCCACGCCCTCTGCTGTACTTACACTGCCTTACACACCCTTTCTATCTCCCCTTGGTGTAAGTACACTTCCTCTCTGGCATAATTATGCACACAGCACTAAGCACCACATTAGCCCCAAAAAACTTGTGTGGTTTATTTTATCCCTTCCACTTTAAGCTCCTCCCACTTCAGTGCCACCTCCCACTCCAAGCTCCTCCCACTTCAGTGCCACCTCCCACTCCCTTCTCCTTCTATCACCCCCTACTGCACTTCTTTACCAGTCACTTGTCTATGAAGACATACGAGGCCCTGGTGAGGTGGGTGACTGAAGGCTGTGAGGACCGTGTGCTGCATGTTGAGCGGGCGCTGCTCAGTCTGGCCTTCTGCACCGCCTTCATTATTCTGCCCATTGATCTCAGCACAGCACGTCTGTAGAGCAGCCATGGTGCCTGAGATGGTCCATAAACAAATTACAACACCACATAACAGCATATTTATTCAGCACAGCCATGGTGCCTGAGATGGTCCATAAACAAAATACAACACCACATAACAGCATATTTATTCAGCACAGCCATGGTGCCTGAGATGGTCCATAAACAAAATACAACACCACATAACAGCATATTTATTCAGCACAGCCATGGTGCCTGAGATGGTCCATAAACAAAATACAACACCACATAACAGCATATTTATTCAGCACAGCCATGGTGCCTGAGATGGTCCATAAACAAAATACAACACCACATAACAGCATATTTATTCACACTGAGCAGGCAGAGGTCTGTGGATTAGAGGTTTCACCTAAAAGAGTGAAATTGGCGTGTGTGTCTGTGTGTGCAAGAGAGAGAGAGAGAGAGTGTGTGTGTGTGTGTGCGTGCGAGAGAGAGAGCGCGTGTGTGTGTGTGTGCTGTCAGACTGAATTGTCAATAGAGCCCTATTTCTGACTTGCTTTAGTCAATGAATGTGCTTTTTGACAGGCTGTGTGAAACAGACCAATTTGCAGGTGTGGAGAGACGTGTGGAGAGAGACGTGTGGAGAGAGACGTGTGGAGAGAGACATGTATAGAGACGTGTGGAGAGAGACTTGTGGAGAGAGACATGTGGAGAGACATGTATAGAGAGACAGGTACAGAGAGACATGTGGAGAGAGACATGTATAGAGACGTGTGGAGAGACATGTATAGAGAGACATGTATTGGGAGGCGTGTACTGGGAGGCGTGTACTGGGAGGCGTGTACTGGGAGTCGTCTACTGGGAGGCATCTACTGGGAGGCGTCTACTGGGAGGCGTCTACTGGGAGGCGTGTACTGGGAGGAGTGTACTGGGAGGCGTGTACTGGGAGGAGTGTACTGGGAGGCGTGTACTGAGAGGAGTGTACTGGGAGGCGTGTACTGGGAGGCGTGTACTGGGAGGCGTGTACTGGGAGACATGCCCTTGTTCTGGGCTGTGGGAACAGCACTGTGGTCTGATATGACTCAGCTGAATCAACCTGGGAAATGAAGGGTCACTGAGAAGGGGTCACTGAAGGGGTCACTGAAGGGGTCACTGAGAAGGGGTCACTGAAGGGGTCACTGAAGGGGTCACTGAGAAGGGGTCACTGAGAAGGGGTCACTGAAGGGGTCACTGAAGGGGTCACTGAGAAGGGGTCACTGAAGGGGTCACTGAGAAGGGGTCACTGAGAAGGGGTCACTGAAGGGCCACTGTGCCTTTGCTTTGATGCTGAGACTACAAAAGAGGCCTCTCCATTTACCCAGAGTTACTGCGGTGTGAAGAGTTGAAGATCTTCCTCCACACAATAACACATCACCCACCCAATCACTTCTGTTACACACAACTTGATGGAAATAAACCCATAAACCCACACACTGTATGTTTCAATATAAAAGTGTAAATGATATTTCAAATTCTTTAAAAATGGTATGTCAAAATGTCACCTTACCATGACAAGAAGTAGCATGTTGTAATGTTAAAAGACTTGCAATGATCCGTCCAGATGTAAAGATGTGATCCGTCCAGATGTAAAGATGTGATCCGTCCAGATTTAATGATGTGATCCGTCCAGATTTAATGATGTGATCCGTCCAGATGTAAAGATGTGATCCGTCCAGATTTAATGATGTGATCCGTCCAGATGTTAAGATGTGATCTTCCAGATGTGAGATAAGCTCAAATGACATGAACAGAAACTCTTACTGAATAGAATTCAATGTGAATAAATTCTCTTACTCCATTAGGAAAATTGGTTTAATATAAGAATTAAGATAAGATAATCCTTTATTAGTACAACACTGGGGAAATTCAATTAAAATTGTGAAAAAAAAATAAAATGAAAATTAAAAATAAATGAAGAAATGTTTCATAATTGTAAACCTTGTGATATCAAACTGTGATGATGTATGTCACATCAGTGAAATGAAATGCGGGTGGAGTTTGCTTGGTGGGGGCGCTACAGCCTGTGGAGAGGGCTGCACACACAGATCCTCCACAGCCCTCTAACCCCGACCGTCTCTAACACACACACACACACACACACACACCCTACACAGCCCTCTAACCCTAACCCTCTCTAACACACACACACACACACACACACCCTACACAGCCCTCTCTAACGGACTCAGCTGTTAAATTAACTGAAAAAACAACAGGAAAC
>JAGXOD010000059.1:572500-592500 GCA_020368025.1 Brachyhypopomus occidentalis
ACTCCAACCATCTCACACCTAACAAAGATCTTCACTCTCCAACCATCTCTCACCTAACAAAGATCTTCACTCTCCTAACATCTCACACCTAACAAAGATCTTCACTCTCCCACCATCTCACACCTAACAAAGATCTTCACTCTCCTAACATCTCACACCTAACAGAGATCTCCACTCTCCTAACATCTCACACCTAACAGAGATCTCCACTCTCCTAACATCTCACACCTAACAGATCTCCACTCTCTAACATCTCCTAACATCTCTAACATCTCCTAACAGAGATCTCCACTCTCCTACCATCTCACACCTAACAGAGATCTTCACTCTCCTACCATCTCACACCTAACAGAGATCTCCACTCTCAACATCTCACACCTAACATCTCCACTCTCCTAACATCTCACACCTAACAGAGATCTCCACTCTCCTAACATCTCACACCTAACAGAGATCTCCACTCTCCTAACATCTCACACCTAACAGAGATCTCCACTCTCCTAACATCTCACACCTAACAGAGATCTCCACTCTCCTAACATCTCACACCTAACAGAGATCTCCACTCTCCTAACATCTCACACCTAACAGAGATCTCCTAACATCACACCTAACAACATCTCCACTCTCCTAACCTAACAGAGATCTCCACTCTCCTAACATCACACACCTAACAGAGATCTCCACTCTCCTAACATCTCACACCTAACAGAGATCTCCACTCTCCTAACATCTCACACCTAACAGAGATCTCCACTCTCCTAACATCTCACACCTAACAGAGATCTCCACTCTCCCACCATCTCACACCTAACAGAGATCTCCACTCTCTTAACATCTCACACCTAACAGAGATCTCCACTCTCTCTCCCACCATCTCACACCTAACAGAGATCTCCACTCTCCTAACATCTCACACCTAACAGAGATCTTCACTCTCCCACCATCTCACACCTAACAGAGATCTCCACTCTCCCACCATCTCACACCTAACAGAGATCTTCACTCTCCCACCATCTCACACCTAACAGAGATCTCCACTCTCCTAACATCTCACACCTAACAGAGATCTCCACTCTCTGTTGAAACTGACGTCTGCTGCACAGTGACCTTGTAAAACTCCAGTTTGTTTTTGCATGTTGTAAATAAACAAGCAGTGAAGTACGTGATTAATATGACTCTACTGACTCAAAATTTCAGATACATAAACATTGTACAAAATTAACCGTATTGTGAGATAACACTAAAATATGGAGTATAAAGGTAAATCCATGAATGTTTAAAAATAATATATGCAAACATGACACTGGGATATCAGACAGCAGATTCAACTGTAATTGGTGGCTGTGAGGCCCTGGTTGTGTGTGTAATGGCTCCACAGCAGGTGTGTGTGTGTGTGTGTGGGGGGGGGGGGGTCTGGTAGCCTCACTGCTGCTGCAGTGGCACCATAGAGAACAGCTGGCCAGTGTCAAAAAGCTCATTATCTCAGTACCACAATGCAGGTCTGTTCTGCACACACACACACACACACACACACACACACACACACACACACACACACACACACACACACACACACACACACACACACACACACACACACACACACACACACACACACACACACACACACACTCACTCACACACACTCTCACACACACACACACTCACTCACACACATACTCACTCACACACTCACTCACTCACACACACTCACACACACACACACACACACACACACACACACACACACACACACACACACACACACACACACACACACACACACACTCACACACACACACACACACACACACACACACACACTCACACACTCACTCACACACACACACACACACACACACACACACACACACACACACACACACACACACACACACACACACACACACACACACACACTCACACACTCACACACACACACACACACACACACACACACACACACACACACACACACACACACACACACACACACACACTCACACACACACACACACACACACACACACACACACACACACACACACACACACACACACACACACACACACACACACACACACACACACACACACACACACACACACACACACACACACACACACACACACACACACACACACACACACACACACACACACACACACACACACACACTCACACACACACTCACTCACACTCACTCACACTCACACACTCACACACACACTCTCACACTCACTCTCTCACACACACACTCACACACACACAGTTTCTCATTCTGTTGTATTCTCATTTCCTCACTGTTCACCCTGTCAGTGAACTAACACTCTCGTGGCTACACAGAGACCTATCACTAATCTACCCCTGCCCACCCCAATAATCTTCCCCTGCTCACCACACTAATCTACCCCTGCTCCACCCCACTAATCTACCCACACACCAGCCCCTTAATACTGGTTTTCACATGGTCTAAATGACTGTAGTGAGACCTCTACAGCTCTGTCTCAGACAGACGTCCCTCTGACGTCTACCAGCCCTGAGAATCTGAGAATCCTTCATCACACCAGTAGATGTGGAGTTTGTGTAGCTCCCCTTCTCCCTACACCAGTGTTTGTGATTGGCTGGTGAGTGGTGGGACCCTGGTGGTGAAGAGGCGCTGGTCCTCACAGCAGGGTGGGGGCTGGTGGGGGCTGGGGGAGAGGGTGGAGGCTGGTGGAGTGGGTGGGGGGGCTGGTGGAGTGGGTGGGGCTGGGGTGGGGGCTGGTGGAGAGGGTGGGGGCTGGTGGAGAGGGTGGGGGCTGGGGGAGGGTGGGGGCTGGTGGAGAGGGGGGGGCTGTGAGGAGAGGGTGGGGGGCTGGTGGAGAGGGTGGGGGGGGGCTGGTGGAGGGGGGGGGGGCCGGTGGGAGTGGGGGGGGCTGGTGGAGGGGGGGTGGGGGCTGAGGAGGGGCTGGGGGAGGGGGGGGGGGCTGGTGGAGTGGGTGGGGGCTGGTGGAGAGGGTGGGGGGGCTGGTGGAGGGTGGGGGCTGGTGGAGAGGGTGGGGGCTGGTGGAGAGGGTGGGGGCTGGTGGAGAGGGTGGGGGCTGGTGGAGTGGGGGGGGGCTGGTGGAGAGGGTGGGGGCTGGTGGAGAGGGGGGGGGCTGGTGGAGAGGGTGGGGGCTGGTGGAGAGGGTGGGGGGGCTGGTGGAGTGGGTGGGGGCTGGTGGAGAGGGTGGGGGCTGGTGGGGGGGGGCTGGTGGAGTGGGTGGGGGGGCTGGTGGAGAGGGTGGGGGGGCTGGTGGAGAGGGTGGGGGCTGGTGGAGAGGGTGGGGGCTGGTGGAGAGGGTGGGGGCTGGTGGAGTGGGTGGGGGCTGGTGGAGAGGGGGGGGGGGGTGGGTGGGGGCTGGTGGGGAGGGGGGGGGGTGGTGGGTGGGGGTGGGGGGGGAGGGTGGGGGGTGGTGGGGGGGGGGGGGGGGGTGGGGGGGGGGGGGGGGGGGTGGGGGGCTGGTGGAGTGGGTGGGGGCTGGTGGAGAGGGTGGGGGCTGGTGGAGTGGGTGGGGGCTGGTGGAGAGGGTGGGGGCTGGTGGAGAGGGTGGGGGCTGGTGGAGGGTGGGGGGCTGGTGGAGGGGGGGGAGGCTGGGTGGGGGGCGGGTGGAGAGGGTGGGGGGAGGGTGGAGAGGGTGGGGGCTGGTGGAGAGGGTGGGGGCTGGTGGAGAGGGTGGGGGCTGGTGGAGAGGGTGGGGGGGCTGGTGGAGAGGGTGGGGGCTGGTGGAGAGGGTGGGGGCTGGTGGAGAGGGTGGGGGCTGGTGGAGTGGGTGGGGGCTGGTGGAGAGGGTGGGGGCTGGTGGGTGGGGGCTGGGGGGGGTGGGGGGGGAGGAGAGGGTGGGGGGCTGGTGGAGTGGGTGGGGGCTGGTGGGAGGGGTGGGGCTGGTGGAGGGGTGGGGGGCTGGTGGGAGAGGGTGGAGGCTGGTGGAGGGTGGGGGCTGGTGGGGGGGTGGGGGCTGAGGGTGGGGGCTGGTGGAGTGGGTGGGGGCTGGTGGAGAGGGGGTGGGGGCTGGTGGAGAGGGTGGGGGCTGGTGGAGAGGGTGGAGGCTGGTGGAGAGGGTGCCTTTGTAGAGACGAGGCCATGCTGACATGAAGCCCCACAGGGACGCCGTCTTCAGCCCTGCAGACGGGGCAGCTCACAAAATGACGTCTCAATGTCACTGGACTGGAAAACTTTGAAGAAGACTTCATGTCCCATGGGAGGGTCCCCCTCATTGCAGATGCATATTCACGCGTAGGCGTTCTGTATCTGTAGCTGCTCCCTTTTTTTAAGTCAAATCAAGTTCACCCACTTCATTACGCACACAGATGAGGCCACTTCCTCTGCAGGTAAGAAGGTTCAGTGTACCTGAACACAACGGAGGGCCCGACCCCTCCAGCCCAGACAGCTGGTTCATACCTCATCTCCCACGCCATGGTCACCGCTCTCACCACTGTCTCATCACTGTCTCACCACTGTCTCATCACTGTCTCACCACTGTCTCATGACTGGTCTGCCACGGTCCCTGTGGGTGAAAAACAGCACAGCAGTCCAGCAGCCCTCCACAAATAAAGCTCGTGAAACAAGCAGCACTTCAGCACCCCCTGCTGTCCATAAGCTGCTATCAGTTTGAGAGCCTCCTCATCTTCTCCTCATCCAGGATGTATGAGAACAGGGAGGGAACAGCTGTGGGGGACAATGAGCCAGAGATGAGCTGGACCACTGCTGGACCACTGACTACCTCAGGTCAGAGCGTGTGATGGGTCAGAGCGCCCTGCACTGAGGCATTCTGGGGCAGCTTCTCACCCAGCGCATACACACAGCCTCTTTGTAACCTCACTGCTTTAAACACGCTTCACCCACAGGGTCCTTTTATGCTAATTCATTCTGACACCTGGCTAGACAAAAATGGTAGAATTTGATTTTATTAATATACGTCTATGCCAATGTGGCGGAGACTGGGAATTCTGTTAATAAAGGAGAGTTAGCCCTGAGACGGCAGTGCTTAATGAGATTGTCCTGTTTGCTCACCTGACGTCAAGATAAAAGTACTTTTTCATCTCCAACCACAGTATGGTCACCATAAATAGGATCTGAGTGAGTTGCTTGTCTGCTCGGTGCTGCCTCAGATCCACCTCCACCAGGGCTCAGGAGCTCAGGTCCGCTGTAAAGCCCTTTCCCCAGACTCTAGACACCGTGGGGACATATTGTCTCATGTTAGACCTGTGACACAGCACACATGCTGGTCTCCCTTGGTTGTCCTTAAGAGGAGGAGCTAGTTATAATGTCTCATAACCAAACTAGCACAAAATAGGTGCCACAACACACCTCACCTCTACACACCACACCACACCTCACCTCTACACACCACACCTCACCTCAACACACCACACCACACCTCACCTCTTCCATCTTCCAAAACCAAGACTTCTGTGGTGTTTGGTTTGGGCCTTCTGTGGTGTTTGGACTGGGCCTTCAATTCAATTCAATTTTATTTATATAGCGCTTTTTACAACACATGTTGTCACAAAGCAGCTTTACAAATTGCGTGGGTCCAGATCCCTAATGAGCAAGCCAAAGGCGACAGTGGCAAGGAAAAACTCCCTAAGATGGCAGGAATTTAGGAAGAAACCTTGGGAGGACCAAGACTCAAAAGGGAACCCATCCTCCATTGGGCGGCCCGCTAGCAATGTCCACATTCACAGTTCATGTATAGTCCAGATATAATCCTGTAGTTATGATTCTACTTCCAGGCCGAGTAGTCACAGTCCCTTCAGAGTAGATGAGCCTCAGGTGGGAGTTGGCATCAGTTGGCCTTCTGTGGTATTTGGACTGGGCCTTCTGTGGTGTTTGGACTGGGCCTTCTGTGGTATTTGGACTGGGCCTTCTGTGGTGTTTGGACTGGGCCTTCTGTGGTATTTGGACTGGGCCTTCTGTGGTGTTTGGACTGGGCCTTCTGTGGTGTTTGGTCTGGGCCTTCTATGGTGTTTGGACTGGGCCTTCTGTGGTGTTTGGACTGGGCCTTCTGTGGTATTTGGACTGGGCCTTCTGTGGTGTTTGGTCTGGGCCTTCTATGGTGTTTGGACTGGGCCTTCTGTGGTGTTTGGACTGGGCCTTCTGTGGTGTTTGGACTGGGCCTTCTGTGGTGTTTGCACTGGGCCCCTTTGCCTCTTCCATCCAGCTGCTATTGGGCTGCATCATAGTCGTGCAGGGACACTCAGCCCTCAGTCCTCAGTAATAATGTCAGTCCAATGTGGGAGAAAAGCCCATTTCAGAAACGTTGCTGAGGACCTTAAGATATTACATGAGGCAAATTGAACATTACACGATAACATGGCTTATTACAAAAGCAATCTTGTAAATGTCAACAGCATGGAGAAGATCCATGTGATGTTCACTACACTGAGATGTTCACCTGCCTCCAGCGCTGCTGCATGCTTTGCTTTAAAATGTCCATAATGTGTCCCAAACCAAAAGGGCTGTAGAGGTCCTGCGGGTCTTGCTGGGTGTGAGGAGTACAGGACAGTGTGTGCAGCTCACGCAGGACGTGTCCCGTCAGCCCCCCTGACTGGTTCTCACACACGTGCTCAGCTAGTGGGCTGGTCGTGGTGACATGGGCGTGTCCCCCACACAGATGCTGCTCTCTCACTGCTTCTCCTGGACGTTCATGCACCTCCTCTGTGGGGCTTCCAGCAGTGCATAATGAGCTCATGTTTAGGCAGCACTGGGGTATGATTGGAGCCAGAGAGCCTACAGGCCCACATCTCCCCCTCTTCCCTCTCTCTCCCTCTCTCCCCTCTCTCTCTCTGTCTCCCTCTCTCCCCCTCTCTGGCTCCCCCTCTCTCCCTCTCTCCCTCTCTCTCCCCCCCTCTCTCTCTCTATCTCTTCCCTCTCTCTCCCCCCCTCTCTCTCTCTCCCTCTCTCTCTCATTTTCTCTCTCCCTGTCTCTCCCTTTCTCTCTCTCTCTCCTTCTTTCTCTCTTTCTTCCATGCTGCTTTAGCTCCTGACTTGCTGCCAGTGTGGAAGATTCTAACGAAAGACTTCGACTCAAAACTGGCCACAGCGCTATCAGACATTTACAATGCAAATGACCTGGAGGTGACTGAGATGTAGACAGCATGCTGGTTCCAGGGGCCTGTAGGCATCTCAGCATGCTGGTTCCAGGGGCCTGTAGGCATCTCAGCATGCTGGTTCCAGGGGCCTGTAGGCATCTCAGCAGCCTGCAGGACCAGGAAGTGTGAGGGGTGCAGGGGCAGTGCAGACTGTGGGTGTGTTGACATACACAACGCTTCCCTGATTACTGGCAGGAATGAGCACGTGCAAACACATCCACTGTAGAATTAGCATCACAACACATTCATTCAGTCAAAAGCAGGTGTGTTTATCAGTGACCACTACATGTGCTGTGGGCGGAGCTCACCTGTCACCTCACGGTGCGTGTGCAGATATCACATACAGTCATTTACGTGACGTTTAAGACCTCTCAGTGGCTCCGGTCTCACATGATGGCATCACGTGAATATGGTACCACTGAACTCAGATCAGTCTGATGGACCTGAAGCAGAGAGCATGGCTTACACCTGAGCCCTCCTGCTAGGGATGTGGGTCACGCATGTGGGATGAAGAGGGGACGTCTCCAGCTCTGGACAGGTACAGGTATTTTCAGGTGCTCTTTGGAAATCACAATTCTGCCTACTCTAGGATAACAGGAAGCCAGGAGGCTTTTAAAAACTCATTTTAGTCATTTTGGTAATCAAGAACACATATTCCTTTGATCTCACTATAACCAGATCTAAAAGCTCCTCACTGTGGCTTTTAACAGATGAACACTCCCAAGACACCTGTGCAGACACCAGCATTTACATGTAGAATGAGTCGTTCCTTCATGGAAATGTGATCATGTGTTTTCCTTCTGTTTTCTGGCACTGTAGTGTACGACCCCACTGTAGCTAAGACTGCTGGGATATATGCTATAGCTAAGACTGCTGGGATATCTGCTGTAACTAAGACTGCTGGGATATCTGCTGTAGCTAAGACTGCTGGGATATCTGCTCTAGCTAAGACTGCTGGGATATCTGCTGTAGATAGACTGCTGGGATATCTAAGACTGCTGGGATATCTGCTGTAGCTAAGACTGCTGGGATATCTGCTGTAGCTAAGACTGCTGGGATATCTGCTGTAGCTAAGACTGCTGGGATATCTGCTGTAGCTAAGACTGCTGGGATATCTGCTCTAGCTAAGACTGCTGGGATATCTGCTGTAGCTAAGACTGCTGGGATATCTGCTCTAGCTAAGACTGCTGGCATATCACCTGCATCTCTTCATACAGATGGGTTATAAATGGCCTTCTACAGTTGAATCGCGAGGGAATATAGGATAACACAAGTGAATGTACAAGTAGGATATGGAAGTAAATCAAATGACACCATTTGATTTTCCTCTTGGGTATTTGGGCACATGCATGATGAAATCAAGTTATTACTAATGTTACTACTACCAATGTTATTACAACTAATGATATTACTACTAATGTTACTACTACTAATGTTATTAGTACCAATGTTATTACTACTACTAATGTCATTACAACTAATATTACTACTACTAATGTATTACCACTGATGTTATTACTACTAATGTTACTACTTATGTTATTACTCTTAATATTGCCACCAGTATGAATTCTCCTATTTAATTCTTGTTCTTTGTGTAATCGGTGTGTCTCTGCAGCTCACGGGGTTTGTGGGTCGTGGGGGCAGCAGCACGTGTGTGTTTTAGCTGCACCTCCTGTAGTCCCACCTGTCCTGCGCTACGACCGTCTCAGACTCCTGACGTTTCTGCGTTTCCCAGGAGCAGAGTGAGCGCTACATGTGGGACGCGTCCCCAAGGTGCAGAACACACGGATCTCAGAGACGAGCCTCTTCCAGGGAGCGCGCTGTCTGTCAGTGAAGCCCCTATTCTGCATGACATCTCTACATCTAATGAGGAACGTGAGGAGGGGCTGAATATCACTGCCACCAGGACAAATTGGATTCAGAGACAGTTAGATTACAGATAGAATTGATGTGAGGATGCATGAAAACACCATCAGCGGGCGAGACGCAGGCGAGACGCCAGCGAGACGCAGGCGAGACGTGGCAGGAGCACGCTGCACTCACACTGGTCTCTGGCCCTGCAGGCGTGTTGCTGGAGTTGCTCCAGAAGAATCATCTCCATTATCCCCAAAACCTTTAGGAAGACTGATGGGCCCAGAATGGGGGTGAAGGCTGCTCCCACAGCCCGTGTTACTGAGACACAGAGAGCTGCAGGGACAGCAGGTCCAGCGGGACACACAGCGGGACACACAGCGGGACAATCCCACTCCATTAGTCTGTCTCAGAATACGTCTGCTGCTGTGCTGGTGATCCAGGTTCTCTTTCCTCCATATATGGGGGACAGACACTCCTGAAAGTGTGAGGACACATGGACGAAGGCGGCGGTCGCCATGGTAAACGTCCGACAGAAGCCTGTGCAGTGTCCTTACAGCTGGACTCAGTGGCAGCAGGACTGTTGTATTAATGTCTGACAGTAAACACGCTGATGTTCCGCTTCAAGGGGATTTTCTCATTCTTTTCTAATCTATTACATTTTGCTTTTGAAGGGTGAGGTTGTTTATCAGGCTTCCAAAACACTGGCACAGTAACATGGGACGTGGTTGCACACAAAGAGATACGAGCAGTGGAGACTCTAGCCATGAAGTCCTGTGAAATCACGTGAAATCATGTGAAATCACGTGAAATCACGTGAAAATCGGTTGACTGAAACATAAAACTCAATATGTACAAATGCCAAAGCTGAATTAGAGACTCACAGAAACAGTCTGACAGCACATGTGCTGTTCCTGAGTAAATCCACGTGTGACATCAGAAGGTCTTTCCCTGGAGGTCACAGATAGGCACAGTGGGGGATGTTTGCCTCAAGAAGTTCCCATAGAAATGGGATAAAACTGACCATTTATATGTTGGTATATCAGTGCATTTGCCAGGCTTGTCTGGGGTCATTTTGCAGCATATTGTGTCTTCAGTACAGACCCACAGGTTAAGGGTTACATCACTCCTCCGGGGGGAGGTGTCCTGTATGCAAATATACTCTGTATGCAAATATACTCTGTACCATCTGTACCATCCACCTGATTTCGATTGGTTAACCTGGTTTTGATCATTGCGGTCCTTCTAATATGAATATGATATATTTTTAGAAATCGTAACAGCAAGATGTTCATGGTACTTCTACTATTCTCCTTTGATGAATCTTTTAATACTGTTCATGCTGGTTTGCTGTGCCTGTGTTTGCTGTGTTTGTAGCTTTAAGAGAAAAGCAAGACAGACTCATATTAAGCCCTGTAGTGTGGAAATGCAAATGTTTTAATTTAAATATGGAGAACTTACTTTACTGTAAAGTTACTGTAAAACTTTAAAAATAAATTGCTGACAGGGGAATGGAGGATCTGGGCGGAGGTCTTCCAGATTCCATTGGTCACTGTCAGCGAAAACTGCATGTGCACAGGGGTTAGTCAGGGTCCCGTCCACAAACCACAGCGTCTGAGACTGAGGGTAATTAGTAGAATAATCTAGATTTACATGTTTACATCAGCCTGCCTGGCTGTGATAAATGAATGCTGTAACAAGAATGTCAATGCAGGGTCTCAAATAATTTGTGAACTGCCCCCAAAGTCCAAAGTGTAACCCCCCCGGGACTAACTCTCTCACAGGTCTGGGTCTGATGATGCCTCAGTAAGGGGACTAACTCTCTCACAGGTCTGGGTCTGATGATGCCTCAGTAAGGGGACTAACTCTCTCATAGGTCTGGGTCTGATGATGCCTCAGTAAGGGGACTAACTCTCTCACAGGTCTGGGTCTGATGATGCCTCAGTAAGGGGACTAACTCTCTCATAGGTCTGGGTCTGATGATGCCTCAGTAAGGGGACTAACTCTCTCACAGGTCTGGGTCTGATGATGCCTCAGTAAGGGGACTAACTCTCTCATAGGTCTGGGTCTGATGATGCCTCAGTAAGGGGACTAACTCTCTCACAGGTCTGAGTCTGATGTCTGATGATGCTTCAGTAAGGGGACTAACCCTCTCACAGGTCTGGGTCTGATGTCTGATGATGCTTCAGTAAGGGGACTAACTCTCTCACAGGTCTGGGTCTGATGTCTGATGATGCTTCAGTAAGGGGACTAACTCTCTCACAGGTCTGAGTCTGATGTCTGATGATGCTTCAGTAAGGGGACTAACTCTCTCACAGGTCTGGGTCTGATGTCTGATGATGCTTCAGTAAGGGGACTAACTCTCTCACAGGTCTGAGTCTGATGTCTGTTGATGCTTCAGTAAGGGGACTAACTCTCTCACAGGTCTGATGTCTGATGATGCTTCAGTAAGGGGACTAACTCTCTCACAGGTCTGAGTCTGATGTCTGATGATGCTTCAGTAAGGGGACTAACTCTCTCACAGGTCTGAGTCTGATGTCTGATGATGCTTCAGTAAGGGGACTAACTCTCTCACAGGTCTGGGTCTGATGTCTGATGATGCTTCAGTAAGGGGACTAACTCTCTCACAGGTCTGAGTCTGATGTCTGATGATGCTTCAGTAAGGGGACTAACTCTCTCACGGGTCTGGGTCTGATGTCTGATGATGCTTCAGTAAGGGGACTAACTCTCTCACAGGTCTGGGTCTGATGTCTAATGATGCTTCAGTAAGGGGACTAACTCTCTCACAGGTCTGGGTCTGATGTCTGATGATGCTTCAGTAAGGGGACTAACTCTCTCACAGGTCTGGGTCTGATGTCTGATGATGCTTCAGTAAGGGGACTAACTCTCTCACAGGTCTAATGTCTGATGATGCTTCAGTAAGGGGACTAACTCTCACAGGTCTGGGTCTGATGTCTGATGATGCTTCAGTAAGGGGACTAACTCTCTCACAAGTCTGATGTCTGATGATGCTTCAGTAAGGGGACTAGCTCTCTCACAGGTCTGGGTCTGATGTCTGATGATGCTTCAGTAAGGGGTTCCTTACATGTAATTTGTATCTCTGGCTGGTGTCAGCCTGACTGTTGGGTTATGCAGTTTCTGTGCAAAACTTTATGGCTGCAGGTGTTTGTGATTGGTGTTAGTTGCTGGTGTTTGTGATTGGTGTTAGTTGCGAGTGTTTGTGATTGGTGTTAGTTGCGAGTGTTTGTGATTGGTGTTAGTTGCTGGTGTTTGTGATTGGTGTTAGTTGCTGGTGTTTGTGATTGGTGTTAGTTGCGAGTGTTTGTGATTGGTGTTAGTTGCGAGTGTTTGTGATTGGTGTTAGTTGCTGGTGTTTGTGATTGGTGTTAGTTGCTGGTGTTTGTGATTGGTGTTAGTTGCGAGTGTTTGTGATTGGTGTTAGTTGCTGGTGTTTGTGATTGGTGTTAGTTGCTGGTGTTTGTGATTGGTGTTAGTTGCGAGTGTTTGTGATTGGTGTTAGTTGCTGGTGTTTGTGATTGGTGTTAGTTCCTGGTGTTTGTGATTGGTGTTAGTTGCTGGTGTTTGTGATTGGTGTTAGTTGCTGGTGTTTGTGATTGGTGTTAGTTGCTGGTGTTTGTGATTGGTGTTAGTTGCTGGTTTTGTGATTGGTGTTAGTTGCGAGTGTTTGTGGTTGGTATTAGTTGCTGATCAAAGGTGTGTTTCACTTTTATAAAGTACTTTTATAAAAATGTTTTGCTAATTAGCTCAAACTAGCAGGTTGAATTGATTCATGAATAAACTCATGGCGAGACTTTCACGTTTAGAACTTGAACTTTTATACTTTTATACAAGGGATGCACAGGATTATAAAAGATAACATTGTTTTAGCTGCAGGGCATTACCGTGCGAAACAGACGAGACTAAGGAGAAGTGAACAGAACTGAACCGTAGATGGTACACAAAGCTGTGTGTGTGTGTGTGTGTGTGTGTGTGTGTGTGTGTAGGAGTTGGGGCGATGTGTGTTTGTAGGAGTAGGGGCGATGTGTGCGTGTGTGTGTGTGTGTGTAGGGATGGGGGTGACGTGTGTGTGTGTGTGTGTAGGGGTGGGGGTGACGTGTGTGTGTGTGTGTGTAGGGATGGGGGCGATGTGTGTATCTGTGTAGGGGTGGGGGTGACGTGTGTGTGTGTGTGTGTGTATGTGTGTAGGGGTTGGGGTGACGAGTGTGTGTGTGTGTGTGTAGGGGTGGGGGTGACGTGTGTGTGTATGTGTGTGTGTGTGTATGTGTGCTTCTCAGAGCACTTGAGAAGGTAGGAATGTGGATGAAATCAGCCCTGACCCAGATGATACAATGACCTAGACGACCCGGATGATACAACAAGTACTTCAGTACCGCTTGGCTGATGTCAGGGGTAAGCAGCACATGTGTAAACACTATGTGTCACATTGCTAAGTTATACGAGGGACTACATTCCCCAGAATTCTCTGTCCACAGACCAATCACCACTCCTACGCTCATCATCACCAGTATATTGAGTAAACCTCTGTATTTAAGCTTTCATCCCCCTACACCTGGGCCCAGTTTAGCCCTCTTTGGATTTCAGCGTATTACCTCTGCATACTCTCTGCTCTGGTTCTGGATGTTATGTATGATTCAGCTTATGCCTGGTTCTGGTTCTGGCTCTGGTTTCAACCTCGGCCTGTCCCTGAACCGCCGTTCTCCTTGTCCTGTGTCTGTGTCGGCTCCCTTACGCTATGCTCACAGAGTTCTCTAGGCCTGCTAATTTCAGCGTTATCCTTGCTGTAACACACCTGCCTTTACTCAGGATTAGATGGATCAGATGTGCTGGAGCAGCAGAAACAAACAAACAAGAAACATGACAGGGCAGCCGTACTGCAGGAAAATAAACGTGTGTGTGTGTGTGTGTGTGTGTGATGCACCCACATCATTACCTCAAAAGCACGAGGAGACACGAAAGGGTCAAACACAAAAGTGAGAGGTGTGGTCATTACTCTCACTAAAACTCATCACTCAAAGTTTTACATTTGTGATGAATTAGGACATTTTCATTATTTACTGTGAGGACCTTGTGTGCCAGGTCAGGAAGGACTTATTACTGCCTGACTAGCTGCATCAGGCATATTAGAACTAGGCAGACACAGATAAAATGGCATATTAGAACAGAGGAAACACACAGACCTAATGGCAAATATTCCTGTTCTCTTTCTTTTTACATTATCATTTATGAAGATCAGATTTTATCCTTTATGAATATAAGACATTATCCTTTAACATTCATGATTGTACAAATAACGTATACAGTCTCTTAGTGTAGTGATGGTTAAGTTCCTTTACCACTGGTTTCAGAACCACACAGGGGTGAAGTTAGCACACACTTCCACAGTACAGGGGTGAGGTTAGCACACACTTCCACAGTACAGGGGTGAGGTTAGCACACACTTCCACAGTACAGGGGTGAGGTTAGCACACACTTCCACAGTACAGGGGTGAGGTTAGCACACACTTCCACAGTACAGGGGTGAGGTTAGCACACACTTCCACAGTACAGGGGTGAGGTTAGCACACACTTCCACAGTACAGGGGTGAGGTTAGCACACACTTCCACAGTACAGGGGTGAGGTTAGCACACACTTCCACAGTACAGGGGTGAGGTTAGCACACACTTCCACAGTACAGGGGTGAGGTTAGCACACACTTCCACAGTACAGGGGTGAGGTTAGCACACACTTCCACAGTACAGGGGTGAGGTTAGCACACACTTCCACAGTACAGGGGTGAGATTAGCACACACTTCCACAGTACAGGGGTGAGGTTAGCACACACTTCCACAGTACAGGGGTGTGCTAACATGCTCAAAGTCTCAAGAGGATCTGCTAGATGGAAACTACTAATCAGAAGTAGGAATCGGGAAGCCAGATAGGAATCCACAAAAAATAGAGACAAACCACAAATGTCTATAAATGTTCTGGAGTTTTATGGACTGTTGAGTCCAAGATGAACTTCTACCAAAGTAGGTTTGAAAGGGAAAAGTGTGGAGAGAAGATGGCAGGTTTAGCAAAAATAAAATCACTGGTCTTGCTGTTTCAACCCTCTCGGTAGAGTCTATAGTAACTGAGATGTGTTTGACTCTGTTACAGGCACAGACCTGCATAATTATTCATATTCATGTTTGTTTCTAATGTCAAATGCTGTATGAATAGTATACAAGATGTCTGCTTGAAATGTTATTGGAAAATTACAATCGCAAACCATTCTGAAACAAATCATGCCATTTGTGCAAATGCATGTTTGAGTAAAGATTGATGCTTTGATGACACGTTATGCATAAATTTCATTACAGTTTTTTTATCTGCTGGGTCCCCGTAGGAGGTCCGGAGTGTTAATGAAGTCTGTGCTGTGGAGAAGCACATGATAAGCTGAGTGTGTGTGAGTGTGTGTGTGGGGCAGAAGCTGAGTGTGTGTGCGGGGCAGAAGCTGAGTGTGTGTGTGGGGCAGAAGCTGAGTGTGTGTGGGGCAGAAGCTGAATCACTCACACCTGAAAACACAAACTGGTTAGCTCTATGTGACAAATGACATCACAGGTCGATGCATTTTGCATGACTGAAGTCGGGGGATTTTAAAGAAAGCTTTATTGGAACAGTTTGCTTCCATCAGCCTGGTTAGTCTGGTAGATGATGCTAAAGATGGGAAAGTGTATATTCTCAGCTTTACTGTCTAGGTCTGTGCTCCTGTGAGGGGGGGGGGGGGGGTACTACTTGGGTGCCATTGGCCAAACGATGGTTCACATTTGTATAGGGGCTATAGAATGTTCTGTGGTGAGTTAACTGGGCCACAAGTTGCCAAAGGTAGAGACACCTGCTGAGGTCACTGGCCCTGTTGCTGTCAAAACGATGGTCGAATTCTCTCTTATTCATTATTACGCCTGCCGTGTTGGCCAAGGCCTGGTTATCATTTTGTTTTCAATGGTTCATTATTGGCTTCTGTTTGAGAGCTGTTGTAGATCTGTATGGTAGAACACACAGTCACCACAACATGATACACACACAGTCAATACAACATGATACACACACAGTCACCACAACATGATACACACACAGTCAATACAACATGATACACACAGTCACCACAACATGATACACACAGTCACCACAACATGATACACACAGTCAATACAACATGATACACACAGTCACCACAACATGATACACACAGTCAATACAACATGATACACACAGTCACCACAACATGATACACACAGTCACCACAACATGATACACACACAGTCACCACAACATGATACACACAGTCAATACAACATGATACACACAGTCACCACAACATGATACACACAGTCACCACAACATGATACACACAGTCACCACAACATAATACACACAGTCACCACAACATGATACACACAGTCACTACAACATGATACACACAGTCACTACAACATGCTCTGTCCTGTGTTTGGTTGTTACTTTTCTTCTCCTGATTGGTGTGTGTGTGTCCTGGTTGGCACTATTGTTGGCACTATCTATCTGAGTAAAACAATGAAGCACTTTTTGTAAGTCGCTCTGGATAAGGGCGTCTGCTAAATGCCGTAAATGTAAATGTAAATGTGTGTGTTGTCTGCTCTGCCTCCCTGTTTTTCCAGTGGCTATAAAAACGCCTTTCCGCAAGGTGGTCAGTTTATTTGGTTTGGCTCCACGTGCTGGTCTGTTGATTGCCCACGTGTCGACAGACCAAAAACGTTTGACTAACGTTATACGGATGTAAGGTTGGAACCTTAGTGACGGTCTTTATTTTTGTGTGTTTATTTGTTGTTTGGAGCCTGTAGGAGTGGCCTGCACTTCTGATGTGACTTCATGGATTTCTTGGTCCTGCAGTAAGAGAAGAGAGTGTTTTAGTCGCTTGTGTTCGCATTTCTTTGTTGGAGGTTAGTAATGTAAACATTGCTTCTGCACTACCTTTTATTATTAATCTATAAAGAGCTTTTAGGAAATTTGGGCAAAATCCCTCCAAACTAGAAAGCAACCACATTCTAAATGACTGACTTTTAAATTTTTCAAGTGAAAATGCTTTTACAAACAGAAGCCTCAATAAACCAGCCATGTGACCTTGTGAAGGTGTGGAGGTCTGTGGTTCTGGCGTGAATGTGAAGGTGTGGAGGTCTGTGGTTCTGGCGTGAATGTGAAGGTGTGGAGGTTTGTGGTTCTGGCGTGAATGTGAAGGTGTGGAGGTCTGTGGTTCTGGCGTGAATGTGAAGGTGTGGAGGTCTGTGGTTCTGGCGTGAATGTGAAGGTGTGGAGGTCTGTGGTTCTGGCGTGAATGTGAAGGTGTGGAGGTCTGTGGTTCTGGTGTGAATGTGCTTCCAACGTCATGAAATGGTTGACAAAAACATAGAAAACGTATGTATAGTAGATAAACGATTGGACTGCTCACCATTGTTATTGAGTTTGGCACCTGATCAATTTTGGCACCTGAGCGGAGACCTGGAGTCCATGCGTAGTGTCAGATGATCCAGCTTCATCAGACGTAGTTTAGATGTAGTTTACTACAGGTATTTTCACTGCTAATTTTATTTCTTGCTTCTTTCCACAGAAACAAAGTGGTTCTTAAGATCTGCTCTTTAGTTCATCAGACAGAAGGTAGCTGTTCTACCAGCTCCGTCTCAGACTGCTGTTCTAGCCACGGTTCTGGATGACACGTGCTTTTTATTGGGCAAAATGATTTAATACTATCACAAATCTTCCAACTGTAGCCGATATACTTCCAAACGCACATTATAAAACTCCCCCTCAAATATGAAGAATTTGTAATGCAGATAAATAATTTACTGTGGTCTGCGTGTTCGCTCAGCGTGTGTGTGTGTGTGTGTAAATGTGTACACCTTCATGGAAAATTGCAAATTGTGTACAACGAATCAAGTGCAATGAAGTACTTTATCTTCATCTTCAAATATGTAACTTTATGTGACTCCAGTACACTAATACATTAAAACAATAAGTTAAAATAGCATTGAGTCTAAACATTTACTTTACTAATAATTATTCTATTAATTCAGTCATTGTTGTTGAAGCTAAAGGTGTGTTAGCCACATTACAGTGTGCTGTGTCCGTGAATGGTCTTCCTCACTATATATATTTATACTGTAATAGATCCACAGACACTACTGTGTGGATTTAGGCTAGGTGAGCCTGTATAATCCCCACACTGATAGCTTCACAAATCCTCAATTTAATGAAATCCCCCCTGGCCAGAGTTTTGTGATATGTGTTTGGAGGTCTGTGTCCAGCATGGAGTTAGCTTGGTATGTTCACTGCCCTTAAACCTCCAAACATACAGTGTGTTGTGACTTGACTTGGCTTTATATTTCCCTCCCCTACCCTCACTGCCAAGGGTTAACCCTAACCCTAACCCTAACCCTAACCCTAACCCTAACCCTAACCCTAACCCTAACCCCTAACCCTAACCCCCTAACCCTAACCCTAACCCTAACCACAACCCCTAACCCTAACCCCAACCCTAACCCTAACCCTAACCCCCTAACCCTAACCCTAACCCTAACCATAACCCTAACCCCAACCCTAACCCCCTAACCCCTAACCCTAACCCCTAACCCTAACCCTAACCCTAACCCTAACCCCTAACCCCTAACCCTAACCCTAACCCTAACCCTAACCCCTAACCCTAACCCCAACCCCTAACCCTAACCCAACCCCTAACCCTAACCATAACCCCTAACCCTAACCCCTAACCCCTAACCCTAACCCCTAACCTAACCCTAACCCAAGACCAAGCATTGAGACCAAGACCAAGCACTGAGACCCAGACCAAGCACTGAGACCCAGACCAAGCACTGAGATCAACACCAAGCACTGAGACCCAGACCAAGCACTGAGATCAACACCAAGCACTGAGATCAACACCAAGCACTGAGACCAAGCACCCTGACTGAGACCCAGACCAAGCGCTGAGACCCAGACCAAGCGCTGAGACCCAGACCAAGCACTGAGACCCAGACCAAGCACTGAGATCAACACCAAGCACTGAGACCCAGACCAAGCACTGAGATCAACACCAAGCGCTGAGACCCAGACCAAGCACTGAGATCAACACCAAGCAAGCACTGAGACCAGACCAAGCTGAGACTGAGACCAAGACTGAGACCAAGCACTGAGACCCAGACCAAGCACTGAGACCCAGACCAAGCGCTGAGACCCAGACCAAGCGCTGAGACCCAGACCAAGCACTGAGACCCAGACCAAGCACTGAGACCAACACCAAGCACTGAGACCCAGACCAAGCACTGAGACCCAGACCAAGCGCTGAGACCCAGACCAAGCACTGAGACCAACACCAAGCACTGAGACCCAGACCAAGCACTGAGACCCAGACCAAGCACTGAGACCCAGACCAAGCACTGAGACCCAGACCAAGCACTGAGATCTGAACCCAGACCAAGCACTGAGACCCAGACCAAGCACTGAGACCAACACCAAGCGCTGAGACCCAGACCAAGCACTGAGACCAACACCAAGCACTGAGATCAACACCAAGCACTGAGACCCAGACCAAGCACTGAGATCAACACCAAGCACTGAGACCCAGACCAAGCACTGAGACCCAGACCAAGCGCTGAGACCCAGACCAAGCGCTGAGACCCAGACCAAGCACTGAGACTGAGACCCAGACCAAGCACTGAGACCCACACCAAGCACTGAGACCAACACCAAGCACTGAGACCCAGACCAAGCACTGAGACCCAGACCAAGCACTGAGATCAACACCAAGCACTGAGATCAACACCAAGCACTGAGACCCAGACCAAGCGCTGAGACCCAGACCAAGCGCTGAGACCCAGACCAAGCACTGAGACCCAGACCAAGCACTGAGACCCAGACCAAGCACTGAGATCAACACCAAGCACTGAGATCAACACCAAGCGCTGAGACCCAGACCAAGCACTGAGACCCAGACCAAGCGCTGAGACCCAGACCAAGC